>OZ024857.1:28029600-28109600 GCA_964017155.1 Oasisia sp. SBJ-2009 | reverse complement strand
GAGCGGCCAATGGCCACCGGGCGCAGGCTCAGCACAGCAGTACCGCGCATGGAGGATCTCAGGAGTCTGTCGCGGTAGTTCCCGGATGTGACGGAGTAGTAGTCCGCGGACAACGTTTGATCAGTCGTGGGTCCCCGTGAGAGGAGATCATCAGCCAAGTCTACGCAGCGCTGTGTGCCATACGACAGCGAGACACAACCTGGCGATACAGTTGGGACAACCTTTCGCCAGACTCCTTTGACAGGGGATAATTATTGTTTTTCAGTTGTGATTGTCGATTTGCACTGGCCAGACCGGTGTGTTATTTTCGTGAGAGTGCTCAGAAATCGGTGTTGTAATACTAATAATCATTGTCAGAACATTATTTAAAATTGGCTGTATTGATTACTTAAGCATAATTATAATGATTATTATAATAAACGTTTTACATGCAAACCTGGTTCATCTCGTAATCGATAGGCCTTCAGTTGTCTTCTGGGGCCGGATATCTACATCCCCTTTAGGGGTGGTCTTATAAGTTCGCGAAGTCAAACAACTCTCTTCCCCTCTCTGTGTCTGTCTCTCTTCCTCCGCCCTCTCCCCCGCTCACTTTCTTTATTATCTGCTCTCCTCTCTTGCACTCTTTCTAAAGAGAGGGAGAGAGAGGGAGAGGTGGAGGGAGGCATGGGGCAGGGGCTGGGGCATGTGCAGGGGCAGAGGGAGCCTCATTTGGCAATTTAGAAAATGTAATACAATTTAGTTATCTCAAGTAGGGGGAAGACCCTTGAGAAATGTAGTCCATTTAACAAAATGCGTAGGTAAAAATCTGAAATAGCTGCCATTGTGTTCCTCCAATTGAAAGACCACAGGTATGAGTTTCCAGAAATTTAGGAAAATGCGAGTTGACGTGAACGTAAAAACCAATGTATGCACGTATACTCGTATATTCCGAGTGAACAGCATCAACGCTGGCTTCGAACGATTCTTCGCATTCAGTCTTACCCAGCAACTGCTCACAACATCAACGCCTGCGTATGGATCGTGATGCATTGGCCTATTTCGATAGAAAGTTGTAGGGAGAAAAGACACAGAACGAAGACTTGCAAGTCCGGAACCTGTTCCACTGTCCTCGGTGCTTTCGACCAATTTCAACATCTTCTCTCACAACCTAAGAATGACTCAAGGGCGCGGGGAGACCTGTGGCGTTGCTCAGAGTTGTTGACAAGCACCCGTCCGTCCCTGATATCCCTTCGTCCGTCCGTCCGTCCGTCCGTCCGTCCGTCCGTCCGTCCGTCCGTCCGTCCGTCCGTCCGTCCGTCCGTCCGTCCGTCCGTCCGTCCGTCCGTCCGTCCGTCCGTCCGTCCGTCCGTCCGTCCGTCCGTCCGTCCGTCCGTCCGTCCGTCCGTCCGTCCGTCCGTCCGTCCGTCCGTCCGTCCGTCCGTCCGTCCGTCCGTCCGTCCCGTCCCGTCCCGTCCCGTCCCGTCCCGTCCCGTCCCGTCCCGTCCCGTCCCGTCCCGTCCCGTCCCGTCCCGTCCCGTCCCGTCCCGTCCCGTCCCGTCCCGTCCCGTCCCGTCCCGTCCCGTCCCGTCCCGTCCCGTCCCGTCCCGTCCCGTCCCGTCCCGTCCCGTCCCGTCCCGTCCCGTCCCGTCCCGTCCCGTCCCGTCCCGTCCCGTCCCGTCCCGTCCCGTCCCGTCCCGTCCCGTCCCGTCCCGTCCCGTCCCGTCCCGTCCCGTCCCGTCCCGTCCCGTCCCGTCCCGTCCCGTCCCGTCCCGTCCCGTCCCGTCCCGTCCCGTCCCGTCCCGTCCCGTCCCGTCCCGTCCCGTCCCGTCCCGTCCCGTCCCGTCCCGTCCCGTCCCGTCCCGTCCCGTCCCGTCCCGTCCCGTCCCGTCCCGTCCCGTCCCGTCCCGTCCCGTCCCGTCCCGTCCCGTCCCGTCCCGTCCCGTCCCGTCCCGTCCCGTCCCGTCCCGTCCCGTCCCGCCCGCCCGCCCGCCCGCCCGCCCGTCCCTCCCTCCCTCCCTCCCTCCCTCCCTCCCTCTCTCCCTCTCCCTCTCTGAATGCATAAATTAAATGGCTATAGACAGTACTAGGTATTTGTGAGTTTTAATTGCTGATCTTTTTACCCAATTATGTCGAAATGGAATTCGATTTAAGAGGTCTGTCGGGGAATATACAATGTAATGCGCTATTAGCAGTCATAAGGGCTGGATACGGCGCTATATATAAAAACTCACCTTTACCGTTCTCATGCGTCATTTTGTTCCGCCGATGATCAATTATAGTTACACAGAATTCGTCGCAGTCATATTTAATGATAAACGTACACATACGCATGTTTCTGCTATAATATCCTCCATACGGGAAACGTAATCGACGTTGGTCTCTGTGACGTCATTACGTCTTACATCCGCTAATTATCCAGCGTTCTATTTACTGTGTGATATTGACTGTGTGATATTGACTGTGTGATATTGACTGTGTGATATTTACTGTGTGATATTGACTGCCAACATTGCTACTCTCTGTTCAGTTGTATTAGCGAAACGTGTTTTCACTGGAAATCTTGAACTTATAAGTTTATATGTTATTCACATGAACATAATTTATTACGGAAAAGTAGTTTTTGCCAACATCCGATTTAACTAAGTCGTTAAAACGACGGAGTTGTATACCTATAGTCGGGGCGCACGGTGGTCGAAGTGGACACCTCGTGCTATTTTTGGTTGCCCTGTTGTTTTCTAAACTTCAAACCTTCCTTAACAATAATCCAGAGGGCAACCCTCCGAAAATCGCACTTAAATTCAGACGTATAGGGTGTCGGAATGGCCGTTTAGTCACAATTGCAATTTGTTTTTCTCATAGTTTGTTTAGGGCTACAAAGCTAGTTTTTATGGCAAACTATTCGTATTGCAGAGGAGCATAAACACAATAAATATCTTATTGAAATGTACATTTTAAGGCAACAGATTCTGCGAAATGTTAAAATAAAAACTTCGGTTTCGTCATCGACATCATGTAACGTTTACCGTAGTTCTCTTAATATATATTCAAAATATATGGTTAACATATCAACATGATCCCCATTCATTCCTCTGTTGTTATATACCACGACAATGTAAAATGTATCAGCACATCACATGTTTTTGAACTAACATATACGTCACCCCTCATTTTGGATTGACGTAATGTTTTGACACAAAATGGGAATAACTAGTCAAATGGGGCGCCTACAGGATCGATAGGGGCGCTGATATGCAACTCAGGCATGTGATGTAATCGGGCTAATTACATGCACGCGCTGTTTGTTTACTTTTTCAGTTTATCTTTGAATTCTTTAGGCTCCAACTGTTATTCGTGCATAGTCGGGGCGCACGGGGGTCGAAGTGGACACCTCGTGCTATTTTTGGTTGCCCTGTCGTTTTCTAAACTTCAAACCTTCCTTAATAATATTCTTGAGGCCAACCCTCTGAAATCAGTGTACCTCACTCCGAAAATTGCATTTACATTCAGGCTTATGTGGTCTCTTAATGGCCGCGCTGCATATATTTCTCTTTCCACATTTTCACAGTAAATGCATGACAACAAACTTAAGTGTATTATCAAATAATCAGGAATGACGAGAACTAATATGTATGGCAATCTCGTATTGATATGTTTATTTATTAGTGTCATGGACAGCCATGACGTTGTTTGTATATTTTTCTTTATTTGTGGTGGCGCCACATGTTGGTTAACGAGGTGGTTGATTGGTGGTGATCAACGGTGGAGGGCGCTGTTGTTTGATTAGCTGTGCGGGATCTGGGTTGCGCGGGAAGGATTGGGCACTTGAATTGCCGCTGTGGAAGCCGGCACACATGTTTTTCGAGTAGCAGCATGATTTGATTTTACCTGAGTTCTTGCGGTATCCCACTTATGTGCCATGGTGCACATTTTATCCTGACTCCTGATTGTGGGCAGGGTCTTCTTCTTTGTGATTCT
The DNA here is from genome assembly GCA_964017155.1 of Oasisia sp. SBJ-2009. Lineage (NCBI taxonomy): Eukaryota > Metazoa > Annelida > Polychaeta > Sabellida > Siboglinidae > Oasisia > Oasisia sp. SBJ-2009. The sequence goes on along the minus strand of OZ024857.1, from coordinate 28,105,646 downwards.
ATATGAATAAAGATTTGTGATACGGGGATCCAACGTTTCGAGTCCATCCTTGACAAATGGTGTCCGGAAGTGGGATCGCCCAGCAAAAAGAAATCAGAAGACGCTGCTGCACAGTCGTGTAGTTTATACAGACTACCAGTATGACGGACGAGGAAATTGCGGCGTTATTGGCAAAGTCCCATGCTGCGTTAGTGGCAGTGTTTATGGATGCCCTTCAGCTCGATTGGGCCCCACCTGCTTCAACAGGTAGACCGGTGGTTGAGCGGTGCGAGGTTGCGACGTGTGAGGTGGTTGAGCGGTGTGAGGTGGTGAGACAAGAGGTGGCGACGTGTCAGGTGGTGGTGAGGCCGGTGGTGGCGACGTGTCAGGTGGTGGTGAGACCGGTGGTGGCGACGTGTCAGGTGGTGGTGAGGCCAGAGGTGGCGACGTGTCAGGTGGTGGTGGTGAGGCCGGTGGTGGCGACGTGTCAGGTGGTGGTGAGGCCAGAGGTGGCGACGTGTCAGGTGGTGGTGAGACCGGTGGTGGCGACGTGTCAGGTGGTGGTGAGGCCGGTGGTGGCGACGTGTCAGGTGGTGATGAGACCAGAGGTGGCGACGTGTCAGGTGGTGGTGAGGCCGGTGGTGGCGACGTGTCAGGTGGTGGTGAGGCCGGTTGTGGCGACGTGTCAGGTGGCGGTGAGACCAGAGGTGGTGAGTCCGGTGGGTGACACTGGTGAGGGCAGCGAGTCGGTTGCTAGGGTGGTGAGTCCGGTGGGTGACACTGGTGAGGGCAGCGAGTCGGTTGCTAGGGTAGTGAGTCCGGTGGGTGACGCTGGTGAGGGCAGCGAGTCGGTTGGCAGGGGGGTGAGTCCGGTGAGTGACACTGGTGAGGGCAGCGAGTCGGTTGCTAGGGTGGTGAGTCCAGTGGGTGACACTGGTGAGGGCAGCGAGTCGGTTGCTAGGGTGGTGAGTCCGGTGGGTGACACTGGTGAGGGCAGCGAGTCGGTTGCTAGGGTGGTGAGTCCGGTGGGTGACGCTGGTGAGGGCAGCGAGTCGGTTGCTAGGGTGGTGAGTCCGGTGGGTGACACTGGTGAGGGCAGCGAGTCGGTTGCTAGGGTGGTGAGTCCGGTGGGTGACGCTGGTGAGGGCAGCGAGTCGGTTGCTAGGGTGGTGAGTCCGGTGGGTGACGCTGGTGAGGGCAGCGAGTCGGTTGCTAGGGTGGTGAGTCCGGTGGGTGACACTTGTGAGGGCAGCGAGTCGGTTGCTAGGGTGGTGAGTCCGGTGGGTGACACTGGTGAGGGCAGCGAGTCGGTTGCTAGGGTGGTGAGTCAGGATGTAGAGGTGGAGAGATGCAGAAGACATCTGCACTGGCTGCAGCCACCTAATTTGGTTGGCATGGAGGCCAACGCTTACTGTTGGGGCACTGTGTGTGCTAGGTCTCTGGCGTTGTACGCTGGTTAGGGGTGATCCGTGGACGGATGCTAAGAAAACTGGGGCGGATGTCATGGACAGCCATGACGTTGTTTGTATATTTTTCTTTATTTGTGGTGGCGCCACATGTTGGTTAACGAGGTGGTTGATTGGTGGTGATCAACGGTGGAGGGCGCTGTTGTTTGATTAGCTGTGCGGGATCTGGGTTGCGCGGGAAGGATTGGGCACTTGAATTGCCGCTGTGGAAGCCGGCACACATGTTTTTCGAGTAGCAGCATGATTTGATTTTACCTGAGTTCTTGCGGTATCCCACTTATGTGCCATGGTGCACATTTTATCCTGACTCCTGATTGTGGGCAGGGTCTTCTTCTTTGTGATTCTATATGAATAAAGATTTGTGATACGGGGATCCAACGTTTCGAGTCCATCCTTGACATTAGGAAGCCAGGTACAAAACATTGGACAATATATCGAAAAATCTGTTCGGTTTCGCAGTTGACATCACACAACAGGAGTTATAATTACCTTAATGTGTAATCAAGATATTTATGTAATATATCACAATGATGTACATTCATTTACCTACTGGATTATGCAAAGCAGTAGTAGAATAGTCCTATGTTATACGCAATCACGAGCCGAACATGTACCCCACCCCCTAAGTGTTGCGCAATCGTGACGTGACGCAAATCGGAGTGGATTTCATTGATTGTATCAATTTCGCGTTTCTTAGTGTAATAATACACTAGTAAAGACAGTCCTGATGCATACCCTACTGCAGGTTATTAATGCAATGTTTGTTAAGGCAATATAAAATTATGATAACACGCATTATTCGAAATACAAAACACATCAAGGTGTTATTCAATCACATCTTATACATTGTTCTGAGTCATCTGTGTCACTCTTGTCATAGCCATTTTTTTCAACACGAATTCAAACAGGTATTACTCGCCCGTATTTGATATCTTTCCCATCGTTTATATCCATGCCCTTAATGGCCCAGTTGTATACATTTCTCTTTCCCCATTTTTCACAGTAACTGTACAACAACAAATTTAAGTGTAGTATCAAATAATCAGGAATGACGAGAACTATTATTTATGGCACTAGCTTTTTGATACATTTATTTTTCAAGATGCCAGATACAAAACATTGGACAAAATAAAGAAAATGCCATAGTTTACGTTAACATATTCAAGCTATATAATGAGTGAACATATCAAAGGTATCCCCATTCATTTCTCGGTTGATTTATACCATACAATTGTAAAATACATTTGAACATCACTTGTTCTAGAATCAACATACAGTGTATACTTCTCCACCTCATTTTGGTTTGACGTTAGATTTTAACATCATCTCTGGAATAACTTGAATATATAAATACGTTGCGTCTAATAAGTAAATTAAATATAACGTATTCTTGTTTTCAAATACATGAGGTATGTTATCATGTTTGAATGACATGTTTTGCAGCGTATCAGTCATTTTAACTTAGTTTGGTGTCTACGGTGTTTTAGCGACAACAAATACGAAACTAACAACATAAACACAACGGACACTTATGATTACCAATTATATGGTATGTGACATCACTATATTTGACAATGTCTAAAAAACGGCAACTTCTCGTCTGCATAAGCTATTTTGATTGTTGAAGATAACAATTTGGTGACGGCAAGGACGAAGAATTTCGCACTATTATCATCATAACGTATTGAATTTTTTTTTCGAGCGCCATACCTTCTCAAATTGAACCACACTACATTTCTTTGTGCGAAAAGCTTAAAGCCAGATAACTTGTAAAGATGAGTACTGTATATTTGCAACCTATATGTGATCAATAGTTTCAGTTGATGATTGTGGCATGGCAATTTTGCCGTTCGTCATCCAAAAAGAAAGTAGAGCTCGGAAGCAACCAGTATCAATGTTGGAATGCTTTCTACACAACACTGGCGTCAACAGTGCCAGCCACATGCTTTATATATGGTTTAATTATTCATTCTGTTCAAATAGATCCGCTTAGATTATGCAGCAAAGCTGGCCAATAAGTTTGGGGTGAAACACACAGTAGTTATGACCGATCAGGCTTTGCACGATATTTCATATGGGCTACGGGAGCAAGCTTCCCCTGATGATGAGATTGGCATCTTATTGTCATGTGTGTAGTTTCATCTCACTGTAAACGCTATGGGCGCAGTTGGAAAAATTATGTGGAGTCTTATCCTTATAGAAACTGGTTTGTGTACGCAAGGAACGGCTAACAAAGGTGTTGAACACAAATGACTACGGGATGCACGGGTGCATTTGACAAATGGGAAAATGGGCAATTGGGACAAAAAATTGGTTTAGTATAATAACATGCTCCCATTTGTTGTTGCTACTGGTCACCACAACTACATTTATTCACTGCCAATGTGCCTAAAGGAAATGAACAACCTGAAGAACCCAGCACCATATATATATCAGTACTTCAGGAAAGGTCAATATGATGTGCGAAAAAAGCTGAGTCATTCAAATGTATCACTTCTGACATAGCTCATGGGCAGACATAAAGCATAGATGTGAAGGAAAGTGCGAGTGGGCTTACATAAATACCCCTGGATGCTAAAGTACGAACAAAGTAGCATTACACAAAGCCTGTGTATCTGAGGTATCATTCCATTTCAAAGAAGTGATGAACCATCTGCAGTCTAACAATCCCACGAAGATGGAAACCAGTAAATGATCAATCAAGCATGCATAAAAACAGCACATGATCAATCCCGTCACGGTAGACTCCAGCAACACACTAAATATTGCCACGAAACAGGGAGCCACTGTAACTATCATGAAAACTGGAAACTATATGCAAAACTGAGCTCCAGAAATATTTGAATGACAACTCAAAGTCCAAAGGGTACGTGACAGCATATTTGAAGAACAGCATCCTCAATAACATTTTACTGTGCTGCAGAAGCAGACGTAGCAGCTGATCAATGAAGTTGTCGTGCTGATACGCCTTCTTTATCAGAAAGGTATTGTAGGAAATGTCAATCTTGAGGAAACCATAGGAGAATATGAATGTTCTAAGGTACCGCAAGCTTGTTTGAGTCAAATGGATCGATGCGTCAAGGCTGTAAGGCTTGAGGTTGACAGCTGTGCTGAAAGAGACTCACTTGAAGATGGAGGAGAAATTATTAGATATCGGTTGGAAGACGGGTTCCACACATTTGGAACCAGTATCTTTGTCGGTGCCACCTTTCCCAGAACGTTCACAATGGTATACAAGTTACGTGTCGCCAGCAAATGCCCTTGTAATTGTTCTTGCGCTACATGCCAAGTGCCGCGTTGTGCTGCTTGCAAGTGCAAACGGAACGATACCAAATGTAGGCGAGTAATACCTGTTCGGACTCTTGTTGAAAACAATGGCTGTGACAAGAGTGACACAGGTGACTCAGAACAATCTTTAAGATGTGATTGAATACCACCTTGGTATGTTTTTATTTTCGAATAATGTTATCATGTCGTCTTAACAAACATCGCATTAATAACCAGCAGTAAATTATGCATCAGTACTCTGTCTTTAATAGTGTATATTACCCTAAGGAACGCGAAAATGATACAATCAATGAAATTTACTCCGATTTGCGTCACGTCACGATTGCGTAACACTTAGGGGGTGGGGTAGATCTTTGGCTCGTGATTACGTATAACGTAGCACTATTTTATTATAGCTTTGCAGTATTCAGTAGGTAATTGAATGCACATCATTTTGATATATTACATAAGTATATTGATTACATATTAAGGTTAAGGATTAACTCCTTTTGTGTGATGTCAACTGGGAAGCCGAACTGATTTTTCGTTATTTTGTCCAATGTTTTGTATCTGGCATCTTGAAAAATAAATGTATCAAAAAGCTAGTGCCATAAATAATAGTTCTCGTCATTCCTGATTATTTGATACTACACTTAAATTTGTTGTTATACAGTTACTGTGAAAATGGGGAAAGAGAAATGTATACAACTGGGCCATTAAGGGCATGGATATAAACGCAATTTTCGGAGTGATGTACACTGATTTGAGAAGGTTGCCCTCTGGAATATTGTTCAGGAGGGTTTGATGTTTAATAAAATACATGACAACCAAAAATAGCACGAGGTGTCCATGCACTACCTCCAAAATTTGGACCCGTGCGCCCCCCCAGCAAACAACGACCCGTGATTTCACGTGTTCAGTAAGTGAATTCACGAGTTCAACTGGCTCAATTCACGTGTTTTCGGTACGTGAATTCACGGGATTCTGTCGACAAATTTGGTGTGTCGACACGTGTTTACTGCTCGTGAAATCAGGAGTTTTTCCATTCGTGAAAAACACGTGTTTTCTGCACGTGTATTCACCTGATTGCCGTACGTGAATTCACGGGATTCTGTCGACAAATTTGGTGTGTCGACACGTGTTTACTGCTCGTGAAATCACGAGTTTTTCCATTCGTGAAAAACACGTGTTTTCTGCACGTGTATTCACCTGATTGCCGTACGTGAATTCACGGGATTCTGTCGACAAATTTGGTGTGTCGACACGTGTTTACTGCTCGTGAAATCACGAGTTTTTCCATTCGTGAAAAACACGTGTTTTCTGCACGTGTATTCACCTGATTGCCGTACGTGAATTCACGCGATTCTGTCAACAAATTTGGTGTGTCGACACGTGTTTACTGCTCGTGAAATCACGAGTTTTTCCATTCGTGAGAATCACGTGTTTTCTGTACGTGTATTCACCTGATTGTCGTACGTGAATTCACGGGATTCTATGAACACATTTGGTGTATCGACACGTGATTACGTCACTAAAATCACGTGTTTCTGTACGTGTATTCACCCGATTGTCGTACGTGAATTCACAGGATTCTATGAACACATTTGGTGTGTAGACACGGTCCGACGCAGAAGTCAACTGATACCTAGTATAGATTAAGACAGACCAACTCGTTGGACACAACAATTTTTATTTAAAGCAAAGAATAGCTTATAATAGTTAAACATCACGTCCTCAGTGTGCATAGCCAACTAAAATAGTCTACAAATAACTTTAAAACATGCACCTAACAACCAGGCTGCCATCAACTCTCATCTACACTAACAGTAGGGGAAGTCCAGAAGGGGTGTAGCCATATTATTCGCCGCTCGCATCACTGTCGACAACTACGTCATGGCCTAGGTCGAGTTCGCCACCACCTTGCAAGTCCGCTGCCACCTGCAAGTAACATATACGTTCAAATAATGTATTTAGTCATTTGGGAAACTAAAATTTCTGTCTGATATGATGAATCACGCATTTCTTTGACATCATGGTCAAGACGAATAATTCTAGCCATAAATCGTACCATTTGGTCAACTTTCAATTAATTAATTTTTAATTAAAATCTGGCGTATGTTCAATTGGGAATTAACACAGCAAGGCTTATTTGTATTTACCCAGAATAAAAAAAGATACACACACATATCCATATACACACACGCGCGCGCGCACACACACACACCACTTTTGATATACGATTAACTATGGGTTATTAGCTAAATTTGAGATAGGTATAGCTGAAACATGTATTGAGGAATTCATATTATGTCTCTAAAATGTCTATTGTGTATCTACCTTAACGTCTTTCCTTTTTGAATAAGACTTCAGTACTTCTGCTGTGTCTCTGAACAAATCCCCACTGGCTATGTCGAGCCGTCGGCCGGCTCCTATAACAGAAGAACAAAGTTGCATTACAGATTGGAAGAATCACTTTCAATGTTATGCTAAACACGTAGGCGTGGTTGAAATGCCCCGCCCCCCCCCCCAAGCATGCCACTATGTTCAAGTCCCTCGACAGATTTCTTACGCTTTGTATGAAGTTAGCTGAAGTAAGCTCTAAACTGATTTCGCCGTACCACCGATGTGTACAGTGCATACACCTCCTCCACTCGCGACAGAACCCACGAGCTTCAAGAATCACATATAACCACTCTTCCAACCATTCTGTAGAGCCGCTGATCTTGATGAGCATGGCGTGGACATTCAAATAGTTTACACATTTATTTAAGATTTTTTATTTCAGGCTGTGTGAGAGTTCAGTTCCCTGAGCAACACGTTGAATCCATGGGGAGAGATTTAGTATGGGGTAAATACGTCACGTGAAGAATGTATCAATACAGAAAACTGTACCTACAATTTCCATATTAAATGTGCACATACATGGAGATTGTTGCTATCGGTTTTTATTAGTTTTTACAAAACTTATATTTATGTGAATGTTATAACTATTCGATAAAACTCACAATTGTACATATGATATTTGTAGTATATTTATACCCTATTTTTAATAATTAATTTAATAACATATTCAGAAAATATCACGACTTATTTATTCATTTATTTTATTTATTTATTTGTATTACCCACTTATTTATTCTTTTATTTGTACCCCATAATTGCTGTAATGGTATTTTATGTATTGCACTCAAGCCCATGTATTTCTATTCGCATAATGTTTACTTATGACCTGATCCAGTATCCGTTTATATAAACACACTATGCATACTCACTCGTTATACATGTGTACAGCGTCAGCGACACGAAGCATCGTTTTGTTTTATTCGTTGTGATGCCATTCAGGATGACCCGGCGTGACTGGCCACGAGCACTAAATAAATTTAGGACCTGCAGCACAGCCAGTTTTTCAAACATCGTTCTCACGATATTCCTGCTTTTCGTACTGGTGCCTGGCTGCACAGTCAGAAAATTTACCTAAACGAAGAGAAGGCAAAACATCATCCATCATAATTATCAGGTCCACATATAGCATGTGCGCATTAAAAACAGATTTTACATAAATTATAATTAAATAGCATGCACGTACTATACATAATATTATCATCCTCGCGCGCCTGGCACATCCCTATATAACTTCAGGTGATTTCAGCCACACGCGACTCCATAAAAATGACTACATACTTAAGAAAATAACAAAAATATACTTATTATTACTGATGTATAAGGCTATTCCTTCGGGGGGTTGCATTAGGTCGTGCAGCTTGCCTCCATCGCAAAGGTGTCCGCTCATCTATGTCCTGGAGCTGTGAGCCTGTTCTTAATAGAAACACAATAATAAATCCTATAACATGATTTAAGATTACTTGCTTATACCCTCATATATTCTAATTTCCCATTTACCTTTGTGTAATTGGCAACGGTTTGTCTTTACTTTATATGGTAAAGTTATTGTGCAAATAATACACACACACACACACACACACACACACACATATATATATATATATATATATATATATATATATATATATATATATATATATATATATATATATATATATATATATATATATATATATATATATATATATATATAATAAATTCATGCCACAAATATATCTTTGTTAAGCTAGAAATGTACAAAGGTTTACCACAAAATAAATGATTAAATAAACGTACCTTCTCCACTTGAGTAGCTGTGCTACTCTCTAAGTCCTTGTAACTGTCAATGTTGTCGAGAGGCAGGGAAACAGGTCACCTTCAGTGTTCCTGGCCTGCTCTTAAATGACTAGCAGATGGTGTCACTAGGGATGTAATCACTGAAGCCTCTCCATGGGTATCATTAGGCTAGGCTAAATTTAAGGACCCTGGAGTTCATTGACAGTTCAATCCAAATTTAACTATGCGAGAAAAAGGCTTTGGTGTAGTTGTCTTACAAAATATATACTAATATTGTATTTAATATATTTTCACAAACTGGAATTTCTTTGGGTGTTCGAACTGTTTCTTCTAAAGATTAGTTTTTTTCATATTTGTTTTTAAAAACACTTATTTTCAGAGAATATTATGTAGGTACACCCTTCGCTGTGTTTTAGTAGGCCCTATGGCGGACCGCGGGACAATCGGATTACAGTGGCGCACAGAATATATTGGAAACATTTAATAAATATAAACACATCTAAACTCGCCCAAATTATCTACAAATTATATTCATCACAATTAATGCGATAGGTATTAAATTAGTTTTGCATATATTCATATTTTTGAAGGATATACAAAATTATATTTACTGCCAAACCTTTGCTGCATAACGACATGGCCTATCTTGGACGATATGTCTTGACTAATGCAGCTAGGGCCTCTTGTCATACTATCTTCTTCTTTTTTATTTATTGACCGTTCTTTAGGTAGGTTAATTTCCTCCTAAAAACCCTTCCCAATGTCAATAATAGTTCGCTATGATACTTATACAAACACACGGGCCGAATTGTCTCTAGGAGGGGGCCGAGTTGTCTCACACTGGGCCTGTTTATTGCACCAGCCGCCGTGGCTAGCTGGCATTGTCAACTTATCAAACAGCATATATGCCTCTGCGTGGACTGTGACTAATGAGAACCCCTGCTGCTCTGGCACAATCAGGACATGAACGTGTCAGATGTATGTCTACAAGTCAGATGCAGAAGATCAGGTAAACATTGTTTTTAATGTTGATGTTTTGTAATTTAAAACTACACCTAACTAGCGGACCCCCAGTTAATGCGGCCACCGGCCAGAATTGCACCGAGTTGTTGGACTGCGCCGTGGCCACAAATTACCCTTCTCCGATGGCGCTGTTGACTCAGAGAGTTGATACAGCAGGTCGGCAGCAAGGCTATTGACAGATAACGCCAGACCACTCTTGATGTCTTTGTTCTTCGTAAATAAAATGATGTTTACTGTTCGTATGTTTTCTTGTTTCATGCTACATTCATCGACGGTTACCCTACCCAGAGGCCACCCGCCTTATACGGGCACTTTAGATGTGGTATAGCGCTGTGTGTAGCCTAGCTTCAGGTGTCTTTTGATCGTTGTATGTATGTATGTATGTATGTATGTATGTATGTATGTATGTATGTATGTATATATATTGTACATATGGTGTATTTAATGTGTTGCTGTGATAATATGGCTTATTACTACTGAAAGGCATTCGATTTATATGTGTAGTAAACATGAAATAATTTAATCCAAGCGTAATGTAATGTCACAGAAGTAGAACTTTCTAGCTGGTCGCCCAACTTTAAATAACATAAAACTGTATTTTCAAAGAGGTGAAAGTGAATTGAATTTGTGTTCTCTAAAACACTTAAATTACTTAAGGTTGATTTGTAACCTGCAACTTGTTTTATAATCAAAGTCAAACTAAACTACTGAACAGCACACGCCTGAAACAATCTACACACTGCCCATTTGTGAGGGTAATTATCCTCCACTGCAGCTGTGAAAAGCACCCTCCTGGGAGAACGCAAATTAAACGCACGCATTGATGTCAGCAGGAGTCGCAAAAGCAATAAACTTACCACTGCAATCATGACAACAGCATGTCATTCGATCCACTAAGTTGGATAATGCATATAGGGAGAGATTGTTGTGATATGATAGTTTTCCTCACTGAGCAACATCGCAGGACTTGGGTTGTGTTCTCCTTTCTTTGCTGCTTTGTACCAGTAATAATTCGATAAGTTTTATCAGTATCAGTTCGTGCGTGCGTGCTTGTGCGCGTGCGTGCGTGCAACATATTTCTTTGTTTAAATTTTTTGCCTACGTTACATTTGTACATTAGTTTCTTCTGTGTATTTAATATGTAGGAAACATAATATATTAGAATACACAACTGCTGAACGGAAATACACGTGATTCCCTTCCCCTACCCTACTCCCAAAAACAGAACCACCAATCAAAAAACACGAAATTCGTTGTGTGTACTTTTAATAACTGTCTTAACCAAATGTTAATATATGAAGTACATTGCTTTGATACAGCACTCGTGTATGAGTAACTTGTATAAATGTATTTCCAGATTAACAATCCACAATGACAATACTTTCATCATTAGGCCTATATTAAATAGCTAGTGCGTAAACAATCATGTCTCGCTCGTAACCATAACAAGGAACACTGATTTCCCCATGAATCTATTTATCGTTGAGAAGTTCAAGCAAACCAGGCACAAACAGCACGACAGTTATGTTTGTTCATCTGTTTGAAGGTACGAAACATTGTTAAAATAATTACTTACTGGAAGGTTGACAGTTGAACTATATCTAACGTCCCAACCATCTAGATGTTGGTGAGATCTATATCTGGCAGAAATGTAACACACCGGAATGGCTGTGTTAGAAATGACAGTGTTTTCCTTCTACATGATGTTACGATTGGAATACTCACATCCTTAAATCGTCTGGCATCCTCACAAGACGTCACATTGCCGATATTATCGACAATGATTGCAGTTGTTGCATTGAAGGTACCGCCTTCTAATGTCTTCCTTTTCCTATCCAGTTTGTCCATTGCAAAGATACGTTGATTGTGAGACATATTTTTTGTTCTCCGGAATGTCTTGCTCTATCTGTTGCATGATGGTGGCACATTGTGACGTTAGCTGACGTTTAAGAGTGTTATAATTGATTCCTGTACCAAGTCTTTTATTCAATGTGATCAATGCTTTAATTGCTCCGTGTCTGGTTTTACACATGATATGCAGTGGCAATGCCCAGAGGGGTGACTATTCCTGAAACATGTTGTATGAGTTGCTGGACAACTATGAGTTTTTATTTTGTGTTGGTTCATCAACTGATATCCGTCCTGAGCTGTGAGCCTCTTCGTCCCCCTGTGGTAATCGTGTTTTCGTGCAGAGAAGCATGGCAGTGAAGTTGAAGAGAGATATTGGAACCATCTTTTAAGCAGCAGCGAACGATACCTCGGTTGTCTGTTCACGTCTTCTCTCTCTCTCCTGCACATATCAATACATGATTGTCTGGCTCCAAAATCCTGAACCTATCAAGAGCATCATCTAGGGGTACATATGATGCGCAAATGAATCCAAAACCGCAACTTTCGTTTTAAAAAAATGCGCTTGCCGAACCTTTGTTACTCGTACCGCTAGAACCGTACCAGTTTCCCCAGTTAGACACGTGAATGAACTCGTGAATTAACGTGAAAACTCGTACCGCTAGAACCGTACCAATGTCCCCAGTTAGACACGTGTATGAACACGTGAATTCGCGTGAATACTCGTACCGCTAGAAGCGTACCAGTTCCCCCAGTTAGACACGTGAATGAACTCGTGAATTAACGTGAATACTCGTACCGCTAGAACCGTACCAGTTTCCTAAGTCACACACGTGAATAAACCCGTGAATACTCGTACCGCTAGAAGCGTACCACTTTCTCCAGTTAGACACGTGAATGAACACGTGAATTCGCGTGAATACTCGTACCGCTAGAACCGTACTAATTTCCCGAGTTAGACACGTGAATGAACTCGTGAATTAACGTGAATACTCGTACCGCTAGAACCGTACCAGTTTCCCCAGTTAGACACGTGAATGAACTCGTGAATTAACATGAATACTCGTACCGCTAGAACCGTACCAGTTTCCTCAGTCACACACGTGAATGAACACGTGAATTAACGTGAATACTCGTACCGCTAGAAGCGTACCAGTTCCCCCAGTCAGACACGTGAATGAACACGTGAATTCGCGTGAATACTCGTACCGCTAGAACCGTGCCAGTTTCCCTAGTTAGACACGTGAATGAACACGTGAATGAACATGAATACTCGTTCCGCTAGAACCGTACCAGTTTCCCCAGTTAGACACGTGAATGAACTCGTGAATTGACGTGAATACTCGTACCGCTAGAACCGTACCAGTTTCCCCAGTTAGACACGTGTATGAACACGTGAATTCGCGTGAATACTCGTACCACTAAAACCGTACCAGTTTCCCCAGTTAGACACGTGTATGAACACGTGAATTCGCGTGAATACTCGGACCGCTAGAACCGTACCAGTTTCTCCAGTTAGACACGTGTATGAACACGTGAATTCGCGTGAATACTCGTACCACTAGAACCGTACCAGTTTCCCCAGTTAGACACGTGAATGAACACGTGAATTCGCGTGAATACTCGTACCGCTAGAACCGTACTAATTTCCCGAGTTAGACACGTGAATGAACTCGTGAATTAACGTGAATACTCGTACCGCTAGAACCGTACCAGTTTCCCCAGTTAGACACGTGAATGAACTCGTGAATTAACATGAATACTCGTACCGCTAGAACCGTACCAGTTTCCTCAGTCACACACGTGAATGAACACGTGAATTAACGTGAATACTCGTACCGCTAGAAGCGTACCAGTTCCCCCAGTCAGACACGTGAATGAACTCGTGAATTAACGTGAATACCCGTACCGCTAGAAGCGTACCAGTTCCCCCAGTCAGACACGTGAATGAACTCGTGAATTAACGTGAATACTCGTACCGCTAGAACCGTACCAGTTTCCCCAGTTAGACACGTGAATGAACACGTGAATTCGCGTGAATACTCGTACCGCTAGAACCGTGCCAGTTTCCCTAGTTAGACACGTGAATGAACACGTGAATGAACGTGAATACTCGTTCCGCTAGAACCGTACCAGTTTCCCCAGTTAGACACGTGAATGAACTCGTGAATTGACGTGAATACTCGTACCGCTAGAACCGTACCAGTTTCCCCAGTTAGACACGTGTATGAACACGTGAATTCGCGTGAATACTCGTACCACTAAAACCGTACCAGTTTCCCCAGTTAGACACGTGTATGAACACGTGAATTCGCGTGAATACTCGGACCGCTAGAACCGTACCAGTTTCCCCAGTTAGACACGTGTATGAACACGTGAATTCGCGTGAATACTCGTACCACTAGAACCGTACCAGTTTCCCCAGTTAGACACGTGTATGAACACGTGAATTCGCGTGAATACTCGTACGGATAGAACCGTACCAGTTTCCCCAGTTAAACACGTGACAGATCACGTGAATTCACGTGAAGACACGTACCAGTGAAACCGTACCAGTTCTGACCCAGTACGACACGTGTCAAACTCGTGACAACACGTGTATTCACGTGAATACACATGAAAACACGTACTGGTGGAGCGGTACCAATTATGAACCAGTATGACACGTGTCAACTGGTTCAGAAATGGTTCCTTGTTTGCTGGGGGCCGACTACTATAGTATAGGCACACTTTGATCAAAAGTCACGATCTTCCAGTTAATATAATGTTCGATGTGTTTGACCGTAATGTAGTGACAATTTTACTAATAGGCCTAGATATTCTTTGGAATTTGTGAATTTGTATTGCTTCTGTAGTGTTAATAAAGCATCATCTAACTGCGTTATTGTCCAAATATTGCCAACTTTCCAGGTCACCATTTCTGATAAATATACACATTACTATAAATCTGATCGAGATACTTCGTTTGAAAATTATCTTTCCAATATTTTCTGGGCCCTAACTTCCAAATTGTTTTAAAGGTCTGTACACAATTCAGTCCTCGCGGAGTCTCGACTAAGTCGCTTTTGTGTTGTTGTGGCCTTTTTATAATTTGCGGAGAATACAAGTTTGACTAAAAGAACTGTTATAAATACATTATCAAACACCATGGGTATAATAGACTACCTAATACGATAGACCTCTACCCATTATAGGCATACAGGCCGTTAATTATGGCATATTCCCCATTCGGTCCGTGGACACATCACATGAAATTCATGCTAAATTGGCCACATTTGTCAAATCCGGATCAATACAGATTTAGCCATTATTGCAATAGTATTGCGTCAATTTGATACATCAGTGCCATTAGTTCCATCATTAATCGTCATCCCAGATATTATAGGCCCATTATGAAAATATTGCGTTTAGACTTTACTCTTTAGTCTCCAGAAGCCCCATAACAGCCGCAACAACTATCTACGCCGTTGGGTTTTCATGTATCATAAGCACTTGCCTATGGTATAGATATGCCTACGGGTACTAAATTCTGTCGAAAGTAGAAAATGGTGTGCTATCGCAAGTTAGATACCCGAGAGTTCTTTTCTATAATATTAGCCGGTGGCAAAATCGCCGTCATTTGAAAGTGGCGCCGCCTATCGTGGTTCAAAAAGACACAACTACACCCATGCTAGTCTCGCTTAACCGACTGTCGGTCGGCTGCGGAACTACGCCGAGAAGACAGTCTGGCTACATTAACGGCTTTTGTTTGGGTAGCAGCCGTGATCTATAAAATGCTGCCACCTCACGGACACTGCCGTAATATATATTTTTTTATAAACAACTGCAAATTTGTATTTCTATTTATGTTGTGTTAATATAAGTTTAATTTTGAATAGTTTTTATAATACAGCATTATTTGATCAAAAGGTTTCCTTATTTAATTTGTATGCTATCCGTGTCGGGCTAGACAATGCTGCCACCTCACGGATACTGGTTAATCCTGCCGTAATTCTGATTTTATAAACAACGGTAAATTTGAATTTTTAGTTAATTTTGTGTTAACATAAGTTCAATGGTGAATACTTTTCATATGATATTATTATCTTGTAAAACTATATCGTTATTTAAATTTTTTATTTCATAGTTGGCCTGAGAGCCAATCAGCGTCTCTACCCTAATCTGGGGTAAGGCTGCCCGGATGTAGAAACTTAAGCCCATATACTGTCCCAGGCGGAGTTGAGGGGGGCTTAAAAGTGCTGCCACCTCACGGAGTATGGGTAACCGAGGCTACACCCATGCTAAATATAGAAATACTACTTGTACACACATATCGGTGACGTCAGAGAGGAAATGGGGATCCTATTTGGTACTTCGTGAATTTATAGGAAGCTGAATTTACAACTTTAGCCGGCCGAAATGGCTCGACAAATAACTCCCAGTCAGCAGAAGTTAGCTGAAAAGCTCACTATTCTGAATGACAGGGGAATTGGTATGCTCACGCGCATATATAACATCAAAAAGGTGAGGCGTTTCTCGGGATGGGACGGGGAATACCGCTGCGGTGCTTCGGACACCGTACGGATTTGCTATTGGCATTTAGCCGGATCATACGATCTCCTTCCGGATACATGTTAGTGTCACAGTCACTTCGATTTTGCAGTTTATAACCTTATCTTTAGCCACCAGAGTTGGTCTGTTTATCAGGGAAGCCATATGCTTTGAGAATACACATCACAGACATAGGCGTTTACGCCTACTGGCTACTACTGACCCTGTGACTGTGTACCCAGTGCTGTGATTCCCTCAGTCGCTGTCTGCAGCACTGAATAGTTTAGCGGTAATTTAGTTTGGACTCCCACTCAGTCACATTGATTGAAACACTTTTGCTTTGATTCTTGAGTTGACTAACAACAAACATCCGTGTGGTCTGCAATCATCTTGAAATCCTAATAATTAGAGCCAATTTTTAAATGTTAATATAAACAGATCATGTGTATGTTCGTGCTAGGACGCTTGGTTGCATTAGCTGGATTTGCACAATCTCATGTAAGGCAGGTTTCATGTTTACAACTTATTTGGCACAATTTCATATAAGGCCGATTTAACCTTCACAAGTTATTTGGCACTAGTTTCAGTAGTTTGGACAAGAGACCATTTAATGCTGTAGGAGTATATTGGTGCACATTGTGCGGCACATATTGTGCACATTATATAAAGATGCCTTTATGTGAACTGTGAAGTGCTTTGATTGGCATTTAATTACTTAAAAACACTATATTAAGAAATATAATTATTATTATTACATGCACAATCAGCAGATGGGTGTGTCTTCTGTAGATAAGCATGCAATTTTCTGTTTTTCATTTATTCAAGGATTGCTCTTATTTGACTGCTTCTAACAATTATCACTCTCGTCATGACTCATGAGCAACCTTTGGACAGTGCAGGAAGTCATCTGTCTGTGTCAACTTAACACTGAACATTCAGACCTGACAACTTAATTTTGTTGTTGTTGTTGTTGGGTAGAAAGGGCACGTAGCAAAAAATAATGAAAATTTAATGTAAGTTGCAGATGTTAACATTGTATAAAGATTAACAATCCTTTAGTTCAAATTGGTTGTGTTTTGGTTTTCAGATGCTGGGAAGCGTGGAGTCAAAACCATCATTCCTCTCTGACAAGGCCCTTGAGCCTGTGATCAAGGCCATAGTTCGCAAGTTTCCAACAGTTGACACCAAGTCTGGCAGTGTATGTACCTGACGTAGGGAACTAATGAGTCTGCATTTCTCTGTTAGTCTTATAAATAACTATTCATAAGAGTCCTCACATATATGGTTTAATACATATGTAAAGCTACTTTACTGTTGTGTAATCATAATAAGTTTAATGAAATAAATTACTAATCATCAGCACCTTTTAAAAGACTGGCTTTGTTTCTGCTTTTACAAAAAGTGTTTTATTTTTTAAGGTAAATCTTGTTTTAAGTTAGCAAAAGAACAGATCCTCTTTCAAGACAGATTGTGTCATGGGTTTGAAACATTACTTGGTTTCCAGTGTGACACAATTATACTTGTGATGAAATGTTGTATTCTAATTTGTAATCAAATATCTTGTGACCAAATGTCATATAAAAAAACTACCATTTCAAAAATGCAGGCAGATTGTCCATTTTGATAATTTGATAAACATACATCTCAGGTTGCAACTATGCCACAGCATTTAGATGCCCTGTTTTGTCACTGATAAGCGATTGCCATTTCTCTTATCCATATCACGTAATAAAGTAAGTGTAATTTGTTACACTACGGCTCCACTATGGGTCACATTAATGTGATTGATTTGTGTTCTTAAGATATGAAAAATTGTATAAAACATTTTAGTGGTGCTCTGAGGGCAAAGGAGAGTAATGGAATGTTGTTAACAACAAAAATGTTTTGCCTCGAACCCTTTGTATACACAGTTATTGTCAGGGCTTTATGCAGGATCAAATTATTGCCAGTCACACATGTTTTGGTGGACATGTAACTGGTGTTAACTATTAAGCCAGTTCACAAATTTTAAATGTATTTTTTGACCAGAAAAGGAATGCAAACACACATGTGACACCATTTACGCTCACTTTCAAGGCATAACTAACAATATCTATGGTTTTGGAAGACCTTTATTTTACCCGTCCACCACCCGTTCACCCATATTTCTACCCGTCCATATTCATTTTTACCCGTCCAAATGACGGGTGTACGGGTCTCTACATAAAGCTATGGTTGTTGTTCTACTACTAGGTGGCTTTACCCGTCCAAATGACGGGTACACGGGTCTCTACATAAAGCTATGGTTGTTGTTCTACTACTAGGTGGCAGCACTGACATTGTGACACCCATGTACATTGGTGTGTTGTTGTAGACCCAAGTGACTGCCATCAGAACTGACATCATCAAGTCCCTGTCGCTGTATTACTACACATTCGTTGACATCATGGTCTTCAAGGTATTCACAATTCTGCAGCTATAATATTGTGATATTTTGATAAAAAACCATGTTACGAATTCATGATCATTGGGAATTTGTTTCTTACAGCACCTGTTGCTGTACTACTTTTTCTGTTTGGATCCCATTGTAGAGTACAATTTGGTTGTAATATGTTCACTTCATGTGTTCATTGATTCCCATATTAGATTTTTCATTACAATCAGTTACAATGTTTTATAGCAGAAAAGTTGGGAAATACTGCACTATTTATGAGATACTTGTTCTGAGCACTATTATTGTAGTCCATCACATTTTGTGGATATTGTCTAAATTATTTAAACTTTAAGTTTTAATGCTACATTACCAGTGTTATTATGCCTGAATTGTATTTTATTTCCTATTTAACTAATAGTACTGAACCCTTAAATTTCATAATTATGGTGCGTATTTTAGGAATAATAAGTTAACATGTATTGCCTATTGAATTGGCGTGTTGTCTGATTTTAGTTATGCTGAACTACTGGTAATACTAATTGGTTACCTCATGTGTAGTCTAAGATTCAGAAACATCACCAAACTGATGTCTGCAGTGTATTTCTAAATCACATCACTATATTTGGACCAATCTCCTGGTTATGTCACTAATTTTGGCTGAATTTGTCCTATTTCAGGATCATGTCACCAATCTGCTAACCACCATTGATGCGTGTCAAGTGTACTTTGACATTGTAAGTTTACTGAGCCACTGTTGCTTTTGTTTTTGTAACATTGGTCAGTTTTGACCAGTTGCATGATACATGATATCCTCACTATGAACATTAATTCATTTTTCCACATTTCTGCTGTTCTGTAGTTGCACAAACTTTCATGAGAAAAAATATTGTTGGAATTACAATAATAATATATATTGTGTTTTGAATAAATACATAAATTTAAAATTTCTTTAAAATGATTTAGTTTTCTGAACTTGTTAATTGCAATCTAAATGAGGTTAACTGTTTATAAATTATCACTAATCATTCATAATGAACTGTCTCGTATTAATCAAGATATGGTGTCAGTATGAGTCACTATTCTATTTATAGTTTAATTCTATGGTATGAAACAAAAGAAGTACAATTTCCTAGACACACTTCCTAATTTCTGTTTTTATAAATTTATTGAAGTAAACGTACACGTTTTCTAGCCATCTAATTAGGAAAATGGAAAACTTTTAAAATGGTCATTGTAATGTGGATAATATTCGCTGTAACTCTTCAAGGTGTTGCCATTATGTGGTTGAATTGTTTCCAGACGGTGAATTTTGACCTGACAAAAGGTTATCTGGACCTGATTGTCACATATGTCAGTGTCCTGGTGCTTCTGTCCCGTGTCGAGGACCGCAAGGCTGTGCTGGGACTCTTCAATTTCGCTCACGAACTTATGCATAGCAAGGCGTATGTTTCTACATTGATTTCCATGGGCTCAGAATTAGTTGAATTATTCTTTGATGGCCAAATATATAATATATTTCAAAGATGTAATTTATATGTTCAGGTTGAGAACACAAACAGTTATTTTGATTATAGTTATACACAGCTTTGCGGAAAATAATAGTTGTAATATAATAAATATGTAGTAATTATGAATTTACAATTTTAGATGGTGTAATGCAATTTTTGAAATTTGTATTTAAATATTTGTCAGACTACAAAATTGTGTTAATTCTGGTTTTAGTTTGTGTATTTTTATGAGTAATTGTGTCTGTAGTTACAAGTGCATCTTCTGTTAATGTATGTCAAAAAGTTGCACTTTTATGTGATGTCAACACCGCCGCTCACATGGTATGACTAGATGGTGACACAAATATGCATTTCATTTTAGGGAGGAATCATTTCCACGACTTGGTCAGATGATCATAGAATATGAGCCCCCTATCAAGAAGCTTGCAGAGGAATTCATTCCACATTCAAAGGTCAGATTATTCTCTCGTTTCCTGCCTGCAACACTCACTAATTCAGTAGCAAACTATTTGAGGGGTAATATATTTCATTTGTGCTATGTGCCTAACCTTTTAATTGCAGAAATGTGGCATTTGTAATTGAAACCTGATTGGCAGAATTATTTCAAAATTATCTGTACATCTGTATATTATAATATATGGTTTGTGATTTATAAGCATATCATCATAATTTATTAAAATTATTGCAAGATATAATTTACATTTTTATAATTTATACATTGTTGTAGATATGTGGACTATTTCACTAACATCGTTAAGAGCTCTTAAACTCAATTTTACACCTTAAAATCAATTTCTGTAAACTGTTAACTCCATGGCATGCCAGCGGAACTGTCACTGGTGTGTCATGGAAATAACGTCCATATGGCAACAAATATTTGCGTTTTGAAAACAAACTTGGTTAATTTAACAACAGATTTTATTTAAGGAAGGGTAAATTTTCCTGAAGAACTCTTTATCTTAGTGAAATGGTCCCCTGATCTGAGAGAAGTTCCAGTGCTACTGCAGTAGTGAGTTTGGTGACTCCACTCCGTGTGTGTGTTGGTAGTTGAGTGACCCATGTGTCTGTCTCTAGTGCCTCATGAGGGCACTGATGTCCCTGCAACAAATCTACCCTCGCCGCGCCCTCACGGCTGAGGAGTGGCGCTCGGCTCAGATGTTGAGTCTGTTGGCCGACTCAACTAGGATCATGAGTCCCGCTCAGATAGACACGGTCAGTCAGAACTCTTCTTCCTGTCTTTTGACTCGTCAAACATTGACTGAAATTTTTTTAGGAGTGGTGCATGTTGTGGCAATTATGTATTTAAAAATGTGGTTATAAACCAGGATTTTGTTAAGTTTGTAGATTAATCCCTGAAATGATGGTAGTTTGATTCCAACATGTAAACTGTCTAGTTAGGAAAATTAACATAAACATTCACGCATGCATGCATGCACGCACACACCACATTATATATATATATATATATATATACATATATATATATATATATAACATAAATACGAATGCCAAGATGACCTGCAACTCAATGGACTACATTTTTGTTAGAGACTCTAGTTTTAATACCATATCACAAACTGTGTGTTAATTCTGTATGTTTTCCCTGCTACAGATGCAGTGTGAATACTTGTCCCTGGACCAGATGGAACGCTGGATCAGCTGTGAGTATCTGACCTTGATACACTAAGGTTCAGTGTTTAAGTGTATCACTGATAAAATAACAATAGTAATAAATAAATAAGAAATGTGTAATTAAACTGAAATTATTTAAAGAAAATACATAAAACAGATATACAAGGTGTATATAATATTGAAAATAAGTATAACAAATGAGATTAATAAAATATTAATAATAACAATAAATTAATAAAATCAATTTATGAAAAACTTACAGTGACATTATAGTATATAAAAATGAATTGAAACAGTTTATAGATGAGTTAATGCTTGTCCTGTTGCAGTGGGTCTACTGCTGTGTCACCAGCAGCTGGGTGACGTGAACCCACACGCCATGTGGAGACAGGCCCTCTCCAGCAACTACGTGTTGGCGCTGTGTCGTGACGAGGTCATTCACATCCATCTCTTCATCATCAGCTACTTCGAAACCATCAAAGGGTAAGTCATCGATTTGTTTAATGCTAATTTTTTAATTTTATTTTAATGTGCCATCGGTCAAGAAAAATACTTGCTTAAAGGCATTGAATATAACACAAATGTAAGTAAATATATATTAATGAACAAAAACAGATTAGTAAAACAACATTTGGATATTGATAAAAAGGTACATAAATTTCAAGTAAATTTTGAGCAAGATTAACATGTCCCAATTCTCCCAAAACAGTGTCAACTGTTAGTCTGAAGTATATTTGTTGATAAAGTGGTGGCCGTCATGCGCCATGTTTGACAATGGTAAAAACAACCATTGTTGCCATAGAGATTTCAAATGTGGCTGCATATTTTTACTGGCTGCGACAAATGTTGCATTTGTCAGTGTTAAATATTATGTATTTTACTACAAAATCAACAGATTCCTCTGTGTGTGTTTATGCTCAGTATTGAACAGATTTATTAAATACAGTTGTGTTTGTTGTACTGTGATGTGTAATGGCGGATTTTGATGTTTGAAATAAATGTTTACTTTACTTTTACTTCACAACGTGCCATGGTGTGTCAGAATCTACTGACTGGTACAAGTTAAGCCGTCTGTGTGTTGTAGGTACAGTAAGCGTGTGGCTGAGATGAAGGAGTGGTACACCCAGGCCGTGCAGCAAGCGTGAGTTACCAGGATGTTACAGCATCGAAGTATTCCTAATTTTCCTATCTCCAGTGGCAGTACTTGCCATACTAAGATATCAGGTTTTATAGAAGGGGTTTATAGATTGTTGATTGTGTTGGTGAACTGTGCTCTGCATTGGACAGTGATGGCATCTTTTGATCATGACAAGTTAAGATGACAAACAGTCTGGACCTAAGGAATGTCAGCTTTGTGACTGTGTTGTGTTATGTACGCATGTTATGTACGTAAAGAGTGTCATACAGCGTTGTATACAGCAGACAGCTGCAGCAGCACTGGTTTAGACGTAAACAGACTACTGCTGGTCTGCTTAAAGTTTTGACCCCTGGTTGCATAGATAATGCATTTTAGTTGTATAACTAGTAAAGTGTAACTAGAAATATAATCATGTTTAAATATTTGCATACATACATAAAGGATTATTTTGGTGATTATGTGATTAGTGAAGCAGTTTGGTTCACCATTTCGGTCTTTGGATCAACAATTTGGTCCAAAGATCCAAAATGAACTTATCTTAATTATAAAGATGTACCTACGACTATGGTGTTCCCATTCACATAAACACATATGTTAGTTTGCTGTTACTGCGACTGTGGTTTTGGTATAACATGAGTGTGACATGTGACTGTAGACCACTGATACATCGCGAGAAACGCAAGTTCCTGCGCACGGCCCTCAAAGAACTGGCCATTGTGTTCACTGACCAGCCTGGACTACTTGGTCCCAAGGTAAGTCCACCCTAAGTCCATCACATTCCTGTAAGAGCACCAACAGATTACTTTTAGTATATCGGACTATCTCGACAGAACAGCTGTACAGCTTGATATATCAACTGTACTGATGTGGGAGTAACATACAATGTTATTGACCTAAATGTCAGAGGTTAATTTTATTAATCAATCAATTATCCTATTTAGTTTGTATTTATTAGTATTTTGATTAACAGTAGTACAAAATAGTGTGTTACATTGCATTGTATGTTTCCAGGCAAATGTGTCTACTCGCATGTTAACAAGTTTGTGATAGTACTTGCTACCTACTATACAGTTTTTCACATATTTATCAGTTAGGCTCAGTTAGTGTGTTAGTTACAGGCCCTATGTGTGTTTGTTACAAGCCCTATATGTGTTTGTTCCAGGCCCTCTATGTGTTCATGGGCCTGTCCCTCGCCCGGGATGAGTTCAACTGGCTGCTGCGTCACTATGACAACCCGCCACCAAAGAAGATGAATGTCAAGTGGCACATGGATGAGTTGGTGGACAGGTGAGTGCTACTCTTTGGTTGAAAACTCCAGGGAAACGTCTCACTAAGGTACAGAGTTCGAGAGGAAAACCAGTCACTAAACACAATGCATACACATCCATAAAAAATTTAAATTTGCCATTTTAAGTAAACTCCTAAGGATGCTGAGTTTGGATTTGTTGCTCTAGCGTGACGTCAGTCGTGGTTCCAGCAAGGTCTAGTGCAGCACAGTCGTGCGGTGTCGTGTAAACAATGCTGAGAATGCTGGCGATCCGGGCAATGTTTTCCACGACTGATGTCATGATTCTGCCCCTCCCTGCATTTCTCGAAAACAGACTTCCACACTGCACTGTGACAGCTCCTGTTTAATGTCAATTTAAAAAGTGTTTCATCAAAGATGTGATTTCAGAGTGGTCATGATATTGCAAAATACATATGTACATGCATTTTTTTTTAGTTATTAGATTTTTGGGGGGCAAAATATGGCCTTAATGAATGAAATCAGTTTAATGAGAAAATTATGAAAATGTCCTATGAAGTCAGAACAAGTGCAGCCAGTCGGTGTGAAGAGAATTTTCGTAAGAAAACCCACTTTTATATAATTTATTAGTCTTGTTTCTGATAATTTACTGGCATATTTCTACATATTGTGGCACCTGATCCAGCGTTTCTGCTTTGGAGGAATTGAAGTTAATTGGTTTTCTTTTCAGACAAATACCAGAGCTGATGTTTCATGTGGAGGAATTGAGAGGTGAGAAAGAAAATAACCTGAGTGTCTGAGATATCATCTAAGACTTTGATTTTGTTTGTCTGAAAGTGTTAATAGAGCTGCCTAATTTTTAATGTGTTGAAATTTAAAGCAGGACTGTTCCACTTTAATATAACATTATTAACACTTATTAACACTATCATCAACATGTTCATAGTATATTGTCTTCAAATTGTATTAAAGAAAAAAGTTCAAAATTTCAGCCACAAAATGTAAAAATTGTGAAATATTCAGATTATAAAAACCTTGATTTAGAATACTGTTGATGCTGATAGGTTAAACAATATAAAACTGTTTGATGCACAGCACAATCAGTGTTCCCTCATTCAACGCATCCAGTTCAGTGAACATCCCGCCTATAATGACCAACCATGGCTGATGTCAGGTTGATGAATAAACAGCCTGTTATAAATAAAAACTAAATCGTTTAGTAACAAAACAATTTTGTTTACCATGTTGCTCTTCCCTACTTGTGTATCAGGTCGGATTAGTTCAGAGTTACACTAGACTTGTGTGGGTTGTTACGCTGTGACGGGGTGATGTTAATGCAGTACTGTGACATCACTTGCAGCACTGGTGAAGAAGTACAACCAGGTGATGCAGAGGTACTTTGTGCAGTACCTGTCTGGCTATGACGCCGTTGTACTGAACCAGCTGATACAGGTGAGAGGATGGATCAGGTTACAAGACAAACAAATGTCTTACCATAACACTTGGGTTGTCTTGCTGAAGACACCATTTTACACCCATCTGTAAGCTGTTGTTGATGGTAGTCTTACTTGCTGACAGCGCAGTATTAAACACGGATAGGTGTCTGAATAAGTCTCGGTAAGAAAGAAAATACCTGCCTATTTCATCATGTGCATGTGTGCAGGCACATAGCATGCAGACACACGACTACACAGTACACACATCATCGTCTGTGTTGTTGCAGAGTCTGTCTGTGTGTCCTGACATGTATCGTCTGTGTTACAGGGTCTGTCTGTGTCCTGAGGTGTATCGTCTGTGTTACAGGGTCTGTCTGTGTGTCCTGAGGTGTATCGTCTGTGTTGCAGAGTCTGTCTGTGTGTCCTGAGGTGTATTGTCTGTGTTGCAGGGTCTGTCTGTGTGTCCTGACATGTATTGTCTGTGTTACAGGGTCTGTCTGTGTGTCCTGACATGTATTGTCTGTGTTACAGGGTCTGTCTGTGTGTCCTGACATATATTGTCTGTGTTACAGGGTCTGTCTGTGTGTCCTGACATGTATTGTCTGTGTTACAGGGTCTGTCTGTGTGTCCTGAGGTGATTGTCTGTGTTACAGGGTCTGTCTGTGTGTCCTGACATGTATTGTCTGTGTTACAGGGTCTGTCTGTGTGTCCTGAGATGTATAGTATGTGTTACAGGGTCTGTCTGTGTGTCCTGACATGTACTGTCTGTGTTACAGGGTCTGTCTGTGTGGCCTGAGATGTATAGTATGTGTTACAGGGTCTGTCTGTGTGTCCTGACATGTATTGTCTGTGTTACAGGGTCTGTCTGTGTGTCCTGACATGTATTGTCTGTGTTACAGGGTCTGTCTGTGTGTCCTGATATGTATAGTATGTGTTACAGGGTCTGTCTGTGTGTCCTGACATGTATTGTCTGTCTGTGTGTCCTGAGATGTATAGTATGTGTTACAGGGTCTGTCTGTGTGTCCTGACATGTATTGTCTGTGTTACAGGGTCTGTCTGTGTGTCCTGACATGTACTGTCTGTGTTACAGGGTCTGTCTGTGTGTCCCGAGGACGAGTCTGTCATCCTGACGTCTTTCTACAACAGCATTGCCTCCCTCTCCATCAAACAAGGTCTGTCCCACCCCATTGGGTGTCTTCCCTCTGACACTGTTACTTTACATGCTAGTCATTCCTTAGTTTCATATCATATATAATAATAACCTTTCTATAGTCCACAGCAATAACAATTATTTGAGGCATAATAGTGTTTACTAAACTTTGCCTATTTTGGCTGTGATGATTCCATGGTAAACTGTATAGTATTGACAACTTGTAATAAACTTGAATTTTGAAAAAACAAGCCTATAGATGTGTGGAAATAATTTTTTTATATTAACATCTCTGAAGACATTTTTTTAAGCCTGCAGAATTATTAACAGTAAACATACTATGCAAGGAATTTGCTATCATCGCTAAAATTGAGACTTTCATTGTATTTTATTTGCTTTCAGTTGAGGAGAATGAGTTGTTTGACTTCCGTGGAGTGCGACTTGACTGGTTTCGACTGCAGGTAGGTCTTCTGCTACTGACTCTCTTGTAGGAAAGTAAACTTTGAGGAACCTTTCAGATGGGACTATCAGGTTTAATATCCTGGTGGGTTAGGGTAGTAGAGCTTACATTTCAGGTGTCATGGTTCCCAAAGTGGCGGTACAATAAATAGTCCAATAATAAACATCATCATTTGGCTTATATCACTTCTCTGCTACCTGGAACTTGTGCTTGTTAATGTGTAAGGACTTTCTATGTGCTTAGTTAATATGACACAGACATGTTTAGCCAGGTAGGAGAGTTTAAATTACTCTGCACATATATAGATGAATTCCCAGAGTTCAAGTAATGGTACGATATGTATATGTTCTTTTCACCAGAGTAATTTAAAGTTTTACAATGGTAATCAGCCATATAACCTTTTCTGTTCATAGCTGCAATACCGTGACCTAACATGGCAGCTGGTTCAGAAATGTGTCATTTCTATTCTCCAATCTGGTGATACTTAGTTGTAATAAGTTATCAATGATGTTTTCCTGTGTTGTTGTACTAAGCAGTTCTTCTAAGACTACATTTAAGTGTGGCATTTCTACTAACTTAATGCACGTTATACTTACAGTAAATAACCATTTATGTGTCTGTTGCATTATGCTGTTCAACTAAGTATTCATATATATCACTTAAATCTGTTTACATAACATGAATACATGAATTGTAATCAACTAATCCTCCACACACTGCTTACATTTGCCTTCTGCTTTTCAAATACAATTTCATACACTGTCAGTGTTGTGCTGGTCTAAACCTCCTGAGAATTACAACCTCTTTCTCATGTCCTTCTGCTCGTAAACTTCTTTCATTGCATCACATGAAACTGTTCATCTTTTTAAACTGCCAGGCTGCCAACAGCGTTCCACAGGTTGGTGTCATTTGGAGAGTTGACTCCTTCTAAGTTCCCCACTCAGCTGTTGTCTGGTGTCAAGCACAGTCCCAGAGTATAGACACAGTAGTAACGTCACTGCACTTAGCTGTCATGTCACATGTTGTCACCGTGAAGCACATTATATTGATGCATGTCTTATTTTCTTGTTTCACCAGTCAGACCCAGCACTAGTATTCCAGAGTATCAATGCAGTAGCTGAGTAAATATCCTCTTGCACAGTTTGTTACAGACCAATGCAAAATGGTTGTCACGTTGCAAATAGCGAAATGTAGTTTAGTACCGTTTTGTATTCTATGTTTAATAAGTTTTACAGTGATACAATATTTGTTGAAACATGCCCTGCATATCTGCTAAAATGTAAGTCCACTGACTCATAAGTCCACTGCCCTAAAAATCTACTAAAATGTAAGACTGTTTAAACTGATTTGCAAATTGCAAGTCAACTGCCCTATAAATCTACTAAAATGTAAGTCCACTCACTTACTCATAAGTCCACTGCCCTACAAATCTACTAAAATGTAAGTCCACTGACTCATACGTCCACTGCTCTACAAATCTACTAAAATGTAAGTCCACTGACTCATGAATCCACTGCCTTACAAATCTACTAAGATGTAAGTCCACTGACTCATGAATCCACTGCCTTACAAATCTACTAAAATGTAAGTCCACTGACTCATGAATCCACTGCCTTACAAATCTACTGAAATGTAAGTCCACTGACTCATGAATCCACTGCCTTACAAATCTACTAAAATGTAAGTCCACTGACTTATGAGTCCAGTGCCCTACACATCTACTAAATGTAAATCCACTGACTCATAAGTCCACCAACCCACAAGTTCACTGACACATGAGTCCACTGTCACTGTCCACATGAGTCCACTGACTGTGGGTGTGTTTCAGGCCTACACCAGTGTGAGTCGAGCGAGTCTACAGCTGAAGGAGCACCGAGACATCGCCAAGCACATGAACACGGTCGTGTTCCACACCAAGATGGTTGACTTCCTGGACGAGATCCTGGTGGAGACGTCGGACCTGTCCATCTACTGGTAGTTGGCACTTCTCACTCACTCTGAATGTCTTCAAGTGTACTGTTCATGCAGCTGTATCAGTGGATACATTGCTATAATATTATCCACATTTTTTAAGTAAAGGCAAGTTCTTATATAGCGCAGTATCCAGTCCTCAGGACCGTTCAAAGTGCTTTACACTTTACTTCCCTGACAGACCTGTTCACTCATACACCATCTCGGCTTCTCTGGGAAGCATCCGGCCATATGGTACAGTTAATGCGCAAAGGC
Source organism: Oasisia sp. SBJ-2009 (assembly GCA_964017155.1). NCBI lineage: Eukaryota > Metazoa > Annelida > Polychaeta > Sabellida > Siboglinidae > Oasisia > Oasisia sp. SBJ-2009. Next base: position 28,076,145 of record OZ024857.1, on the reverse strand, counting down.
TGCTTGTATACATATCCACCACTGTCTATAGCCAGGTACTCATTTATACAGCTGAGTGAACTGGAGCAATGTAGAGTGAAAAAACTTGCCCAAGGTTTTAACACCGCAGCACAGGATTCGAACCCGGGTTCTCGTAGTCGAGAGTCCGAAGCCCTACCCCTGAGCCACGTTAGTAGGTACTACATGATTGTACACACCTTTGAATGGAGTACTACTCTGGAAATTAATGTAAAAATAAAACATAGGTTGTGAGAGATGTATGTGACCGAATAGTCTTTGTGCATCAATTGGTGCATGGCTGAATGCTTCCTAAAGAAGTGTGCATGCACAGTATTTGAATGAACAGAGTGAAGAAAGTTTGAGCTGTCCTGCTGACTGGACGTCACACTATACGGGAACTTTCTACTTGCAGTTTCTACACGTCTGTGTTTGAGCACCAGTTCAAGCAGTGCATGGAGTTCCCCGCCCAGCACCGCTACAGCATCGCCTTCCCCATGGTGTGTGCCCACTTCATGCAGGCCACCCACCAGCTGTGTCCAGAGGAGGTCAGTATGGGTCTACTGGTCACTAGTGTCCACAGGGTTCGTACGGGGCCTTGAAAGTCTTGAAAAGCCTTGAATTTGATTGGACCAAATTCAAGGCCTTGAAATCCTTGAATTTTACAAAGTACCCCTGGGTAGTCTTGAAAAGTCTTGCATTTAATTGTGGTCAATAAAATATTGTTTTGACTCAATTGTTGTGACGAATAACAGCCAGAAAAGGAAGAGCCTACGCACAAAAATAACTTGTGCACATTGGGAAATCGGCATTTCATTGTGGTTGGCGCCATTGTTTTCTTAGTCTAGTAAAATGTTGAATTTTCAATAGCCTTGAAAAGTCTTGAATAGCCTTGAATTTCAAATGTCCAGATGTGTACGAAGCCTGTGTCCAGCATGTCACTAACCCACCAGCTGTGTCCAGAGGAGGTCAGTACTGGTCACTAGTGTCCAGCATGTCACTAACCCACCAGCTGTGTTCAGAGGAGGTCAGTACTGGTCACTAGTGTCCAGCATGTCACTAACCCACCAGCTGTATCCAGAGGAGGTCAGTACTGGTCACTAGTGTCCACCACGCCAACATGCATCAGGCTTCAATTTTAAACTGAGTCACACCCGCACTCTGGTTCATTTACGGACTCCTGATATGTCTTTCGTTGTCCCGAGCTGGTGTAACACTCAGAGACTCCCTAATTTTAAAAGATGATCATCCCAGTGTTATAGTGATCGTTGTTAACGATCCATCTGCTTGTGAAGATCACTGCATGTGTGTATGCTGCCAGTTTGTATTGTCTTCGGTCGGCGATAAGTGATCATACATGCATCTGTTAGTTTACAAATACTTGTAAGCATGGCACAACAAACTACTTTTGAACCTAGCATATGTGAGATATGGGCTACACGATGGTGTTCACTTGAGATTTCACAAGGTATCAGTGCAAGAGGCATATGTGTTTGGGCGATTGGGACGTTTACTCCCAAATTAGTCTGTGGGTTCCCAAATATGAGTAGCGTATGAGTACACTGGATGGTTGTACATTCTGTATGTGGCTAGAAGTGACTAATTGTACAATTTATATGTGGCTAGAAGTGACTGATTGTACAATCTGTATGTGGCTAGAAGTGACTGATTGTACAATCTGTATGTAGCTAGAAGTGACTGATTGTACAATCTGTATGTAGCTAGAACTGACTGTTTGTACAATTTGTATGTGGGTAGAAGTGAATTATTGTACAATCTGTATGTGGCATGAAGTGACTGACTGTACAGTCTCTATGTAGCTAAAAGTCACTGCTAGCACAGTCTATATGTGGATAGAAGTGACTGTTTGTACAATCTGTAAGTGGATCGAATTGAATTGTTGTACAGTCTGAATGTGGATCGAATTGAGTTGTTGTACAGTCTGAATGTGGCTAGAAGTGACCGTTCCATCTGTGTGTATTCGTGCTCCAGCGCCACTCCATTGGCACCACGAGTGTGCAGTACGCCCACTGGTTCCTGAAGGAGATGTCTGAGGAGGTGAACCAGGTGATCACGGCCATCTGTGAGGAGCAGTGTATGCTGGCTGACAAGGTGGGTACACTCTGTCCACGTCCACCAGACACAATGATTTTGATTTTCTTGTACTGTAGGGGCTTCTTTTCTTCTGTTGTCTAGTAGATCACAGGTGGGTGCCTGCCAGGAACACCAATATACATCAACAGGAAATTGAAATGATTTAAGCACTATTTAATTAATAGAACACAGTTAGTTGAAAACTGTATATGCGAATATCATAGTCATTGTATAGTATCAAATATGACCTTTCATTTCAGTCAGTCCTCATGTTCACTTCCCAACCAGGCCAGTTTTTGTCCTAAACAGTTCCGTGATTTTGAACTCATGGTTGTTGTTGTTAGTTACTCATAACGATGTTGTTTTGTAGATCTTGCCCAAGAACTGCGCCATCTACATTGCCCACAGCATCAACCGGAAGAAGAACAAGGACCGCAAGAACAAGGTCCTCCAGGAGCCCGAGAGACCGGGGGCGGAGAGTCTACGCAAGCACCGCGAGGAGTTCACCAGGTCTGTGTAACACATACACTCTGGCCAACACTTACACTCTGTCTGACAGATACTCTGTATGTGTCATATATGCTTTGTTTAACACATACTCTTTATCTAACACATACTCTTTATCTAACACATACTCATTATCTAACACATACTGTAACACATACTCTTTATCTAATATATACTCTAACACATACTCTAACACACTCTTTAACTCACACATGCTCTAACACATACTCTTTATATAACACATACTCTAACACATACTCTTTATCCAGCACATACTCTAACACACACTACTTTCTATCTAATACACTCTGTCCAACACATACTGTCCATCTAACACAGACTTTAATACATATTGTCCATCTAATACATTCTGTTTCTGAATCACCACACATTCGGATCCAGCCTCTTTTGCAAGGCCTTCCAAGTGCCTGTGCCATGTCTACCCACCCCTGTGACGTGTGTGTGTGTTACAGGATGGACAAGCTGCACATGGCCCTCACAGAGCTGTGCTACGCCATCAACTACTGCAGTGTCATCACCGTCTGGGAGCACGGCTTCGTACCTCGCGAGTTCTTCACTCAACACCTTGAGGCCCGCTTCAACAAGTATGTCACAGCATCGCTACAAATAACATGCTACTGCACCTGTTGTGTGTTACATATCTACTCAGTGTGGTCTCAGTAACATTTATATATTTAATTAACTTATCAAAGAGGTAACCATGGTGATCAAAAATGATCTGAAATATGCAGTTTGTCAGGTGAGGTTCAGAAGAATCTGCCAGCAAATAACTCTCACAATTTCACATTCTGTCTTTTATGAAATGACATCTTAGTATACAGGATTATTGATACAACTTCACACTCATGCACCCAGGTTCACTGGATATGACCAGTTTCTAAAATATGCTATATTTTTATATAAATACAATCACAGAAAAGAACATTTATATAAATACAATCACAGAAAAGAAATGTATTTAATAATAGTATTGGACTTTCATTCATTATCATAAGTGGTTACCTGGATGCATGTTTTAATAGAGTAGCAGCTTCTCGGAGAAGTTGAGAAGTCGTATGAAAGTTCTGCCAGGGATGATGTCAAAGTTACTTGGAGTACTATTAAGGACTGGATGTCAGACTACAAGAATTAACCACTACTTGCTGTCTTACTTTCTAGTCACAAATAAGGAATGTAAGTCATAGGTCTGCATTTGATGATTCCATGTGTTTCCAGGGCACTGGTTGGAATGATGATGTACAACCCAGAAGCCAATGAAATAGCAAAGCCATCTGAGCTGCTGAACAGTGTCCGAGCGATCATGACGGTGCTGCAGAGTGTAGAGAACTACAGTAAGTAACATCGTGACAGTCACAAACTTGATGACTCAGTATCATGACAGTAAACTTAGTGATTAACTTCTAATGCCATTCTGAATAAACCTGATGTGCTAGAGTAACGTGAGTCAGAGGGTGGGTCATGTTTCATTTCATCATACATTTTGGTGAGCAACTTGGGGACTGCCAAATGTACTGCATTTTGTGAAGCGATGGAGCCAGGTAAGTGTGTTACTTGTAAATACGTATTTTAATGCTAGAAATATAGATTTCCTGGTATATGCATTTGCATTTTATGACACAGGTAATACACATATTCTTTGTTATATTATATACTTGGGAAGACATTTGAGTATTGTCCCCATATGGTTTTTGTTGCCCATTATTCCGTCAAATAATATTGAGAAAAACACATCTTAATGACAGCAAGACGTAGGGTTAGACAGAAAACTTTGTGCAAAGGTTGCAAATAACTGATGTGTTTTCCTCGTTATGTCTTAAGAAAATCCAGGACTGGCTATGTCTGGCAGGGTCACCAGAAACACAAATGTTACTCTGAAAGGCCAGATGCAAATGAAATGATGTCATGCAAACCTCATACCAAGCTCAGGGTGTGTGTTGTTTCTCTTGTCAGTTCACATCGACATCTCGCGCGTGTTCAACAACGTCCTGCCCCAACAGACTCAGCCCCACGACAGCTACAGCGGGGAGAAGACCATCACCTGCAACTACACGGAGTGGTGGGTCCTTCACTCCCTACTTAAACATGTACCTTGTTGTATAAGTTAGTGTTAGTGTTAAATAAGACCATCACATGCAACTACACGGAGTGGTGGGTCCTTCACTCCCTACTTAAACATGTACCTTGTTGTATAAGTTAGTGTTAGTGTTAAATAAGACCATCACATGCAACTACACAGAGTGGTGGGTCCTTCACTCCCTACTTAAACATGTACCTTGTTGTATAAGTTAGTGTTAGTGTTAAATAAGACCATCACCTGCAACTACACGGAGTGGTGGGTCCTTCACTCCCTACTTAAACATGTACCTTGTTGTATAAGTTAGTGTTAGTGTTAAATAAGACCATCACATGCAACTACACAGAGTGGTGGGTCCTTCACTCCCTACTTAAACATGTACCTTGTTGTATAAGTTAGTGTTAGTGTTAAATAAGACCATCACATGCAACTACACAGAGTGGTGGGTCCTTCACTCCCTACTTAAACATGTACCTTGTTGTATAAGTTAGTGTTAGTGTTAAATAAGACCATCACATGCAACTACACAGAGTGGTGGGTCCTTCACTCCCTACTTAAACATGTACCTTGTTGTATAAGTTAGTATTAGTGTTAAATAAGACTATCACCTGCAACTACACGGAGTGGTGGGTCCTTCACTCCCTACTTAAACATGTACCTTGTTGTATAAGTTAGTGTTAAATAAGACTATCACCTGCAACTACACGGAGTGGTGGGTGCTTCACTCCCTACTTAAACATGTACCTTGTTGTATAAGTTAGTGTTAGTGTTAAATAAAACTATCACCTGCAACTACACGGAGTGGTGGGTCCTTCACTCCCTACTTAAACATGTACCTTGTTGTATAAGTTAGTATTAGTGTTAAATAAGACTATCACCTGCAACTACACGGAGTGGTGGGTCCTTCACTCCCTACTTAAACATGTACCTTGTTGTGTAAGTTAGTATTAGTGTTAAATAAGTCTATCACCTGCAACTACACGGAGTGGTGGGTCCTTCACTCCCTACTTAAACATGTACCTTGTTGTATAAGTTAGTGTTAGTGTTAAATAAGACCATCACCTGCAACTACACTGAGTGGTGGGTCCTTCACTCCCTACTTAAACATGTACCTTGTTGTATAAGTTAGTATTAGTGTTAAATAAGACCATCACCTGCAACTACACGGAGTGGTGGGTCCTTCACTCCCTACTTAAACATGTACCTTGTTGTATAAGTTAGTATTAGTGTTAAATAAGTCTATCATCTGCAACTACACGGAGTGGTGGGTCCTTCACTCCCTACTTAAACATGTACCTTGTTGTATAAGTTAGTATTAGTGTTAAATAAGTCTATCACCTGCAACTACACGGAGTGGTGGGTCCTTCACTCCCTACTTAAACATGTACCTTGTTGTATAAGTTAGTATTAGTGTTAAATAAGACTATCACCTGCAACTACACGGAGTGGTGGGTCCTTCACTCCCTACTTAAACATGTACCTTGTTATATAAGTTAGTATTACTGTTAAATAAGACCATCACATGCAACTACACGGAGTGGTGGGTCCTTCACTCCCTACTTAAACATGTACCTTGTTGTATAAGTTAGTATTAGTGTTAAATAAGACCATCACATGCAACTACACAGAGTGGTGGGTCCTTCACTCCCTACTTAAACATGTACCTTGTTGTATAAGTTAGTATTACTGTTAAATAAGACCATCACATGCAACTACACGGAGTGGTGGGTCCTTCACTCCCTACTTAAACATGTACCTTGTTGCATAAGTTAGTATTAGTGTTAAATAAGACCATCACATGCAACTACACAGAGTGGTGGGTCCTTCACTCCCTCCCTAGTTAAACATCAGTTTATATTGACTCATATATTGGGCAGCAATAGAATGTTACTGTAAAAATATGGTGCTATATAAATTATTAAACATTTACATGTACTTTGTCATATCGATTAGTATTTGTGTTAAATAATAAATTTAAATTACTTTTTATTGTAGTATAATTAACTTACTTTGGAGCTTAATGTCGAAGATGAGTACGACGTTTCGATCCGTCAGCTACGGGCCTTGTTCACGTACTGGTGTCACGTGTGTTGCCTCAGATTTCGAAATCTGAGGCAACACACGTGACACCAGTACGTGAACAAGGTCCGTAGCTGACAGATCGAAACGTCGTACTCATCTTCGACATTAAACTCCAGAGTAATTTACTACAATAAATCATTCTTGGAGCCATGAACAATATATTCACTATAAATTACTATTGTTTGGTGTATATGTTGGCATGTAGAATGTTTCCTGACTTACACGAGCGCACTGAGCAACATCCGATCATCGGAGATAACCATTTATTTATCGTAGGTAGAGAAAGGCCTTTGAGTAAAAATGAGCTTATAAAGCTAACATCTGTGTTGTTGCGTCGTTAATGGTTAAAGGGTAGATCAGAGATCCAAGATCAAAGAAAACAGATGCACATAGACAAATATCTACATCTAGAGGGGATCTACTTACAGAAGTCTACAGTTAAACTCCAGCTACTACCATGTTATCCTGTTGTGGTCTGTCCCCTGCTTGTTTACAACGTTTATGAGATGACCCCTGATGCAGGTACCTCGAAGTGTTGCTGAGAAAGGTCAGCGCAGGTCACATTGTCTACTCGCCCAATCACAAGGCCTTCGTCAGTCTGTCGTCAGAGGCACAGCTCCCATTCAATGCGGAGGAGTACGCCTCCTTAATGGGTGCGTCTACATAGTCTGTGTCTCGTAAATTTACGTTTTTCTTTGCACATCAATTGTGCTGTCAAAGTTCACATATTGTTCCTCTTGCATGAAACAAAAATTAGCATATATCTAGTGGTGTATTTCTAAATGAAAGAATTATCTTCACAGTGATATCGAACAATTGTAAATTCCAGTATTGCAAAGTCATATACAGAATCTGTATGTCGAGTTGCAGTAATGAAAATAAAGCTAAATTCTGTATACATTCAGTGGCATATATTTATAGATAAAAGAATTATCTTTACGTTGACCTGTATTTTAAGTATATTGTAGCAAATTCTTATACATGTCAAATTGCTGTAATATAATTTTATATTATTTCAACACCAGTACTTCTGCTTTACTTTTTTATTTACTGTATTGTATTGTATTGTATTGTATTGTATTGTATTGTATTGTATTGTATTGTATTGTATTGTATTGTATTGTACTTTGTATACTACAACTGTTAGGCCAAGGTGTCATGAGACACTGAACTGATGGTGCCATCTGGTATGTCAATGGAGCACTACTGTTTCAGAGTTGCGAGCGCTGGCTGAGCTTGTGGGGCCGTATGGAATGAGGTACATGAGTGAACGCCTCATGTGGCACGTCTACAGTCAGGTCGAGGAACTGAAGGTGTGTAACACGTAACACAACTACACACCTCGTAAAGTGTCACATTTTAAGTAACTCTGTAGTCAGGTCGAGGAACTGAAGGTGTGTAACTCGTAACAAAACTACACACCTCGTAAAGTGTCACATTTGATTTAACTCTGTAGTCAAGTCGAGGAACTGAAGGTGAGTAAGTCGTAACAAAACTACACACCTCGTAAAGTGTCACATTTGATTTAACTCTGTAGTCAAGTCAAGGAACTGAAGGTGAGTAACTCGTAACAAAACTACACACCTTGTAAAGTGTCACATTTTAATTAACTCTGTATTCAGGTCGAGGAACTTAACTCGTAACAAAACTACACAACTCGTAAAATGTTACATTTTAATTAACTCTATAGTCAGGTTGAGGAACTTCAGGTGTGTAACTTGTAACAAAACTACACACCCCGTAATGTATCACATTTTAATTAACTCTGTAGTCAGGTTGAGGAACTTCAGGTGTGTAACTCGTAACAAAACTACACACCCCGTAATGTATCACATTTTAATTAACTCTGTAGTCAGGTTGAGGAACTTAAGGTGTGTAACTCGTAACAAAACTACACACCTTCTAAAGTGTCACATTTTATTTAACTCTGTAGTCAGGGCGAGGAACTTAAGGTGTGTAACTCGTAACAAAACTACACACCTTGTAAAGTGTCACATTTTAAGTAACTGTGTAGTCAGGTCGAGGAACTTAAGGTGTGTAACTCGTAACAAAACTACAGACCTTGTAAAGTGTCAAATTTTAAGTAACTATAGCTAGGTCGAGGAACTTCAGGTGTGTAACTCGTAATAAAACTACACACCTCGTAAAATGTCACATTTTAAGTAACTCTGTAGTCAGGTCGAGGAACTTAAGGTGTCTAACTTGTAACAAAACTACACACCTCGTAAAGTGCCACATTTTAAGTAACTCATATCAACTACTTAACATTATTTGTTAGAATAAACATTTTATTTATCTGTCTGCACTATATTTTACAGCCAAGAAAGAATGTAGTTTATTGTCGTATTTTGTGTTGTATCAGTATTTGGATCCGGCCACAGATAACACTATGTGATATAAAATTTCAGAAACTGGTTGCCCAGAACAAAGACATCCTGAGTGAACTGAGAACAAGTTTCGACAAACCGGAACTTATGAAGGAACTTCAGAAGAAACTACAGAGTGAGTGTTACTTCTGGCCCATCTACAAACACGCCTGGCAGACGTACTACACACAACACACACCGTGCACGCATACACACACACATTCACACATACATATTAAAATATACACACACATGCACACACACAACAGACACAGACACAGACACACACACACACACACACACACACACACACACACACACACACACACACACACACACACACACACACACACACACACACACACACACACACACACACACACACACACACACACACACACACACACCTGCATGTATACACGCTCAAACACAGTCACACTGCACACTTAAGTGGCTGTTAATATAAATATAAAATATTTCCTGGCTATTTGTCTTATTGCATGTTAGCCAATGGAGCATTTAGCAAGACCAGCATATTTGAATAAGCCAGTCAGTGCATTTTGTCTGTGTTTGCAAATTTCCACTTTGTTTTTGGATGTTGTATTTCTGGACAGTTTATTAGTGTTAATTATATAGTTCATTGTGACTACAGTTTCATTATAGTAGAACGTTTGCTTTCTTATTCATATGTGGCCAGCATGTTTAAAATATTGTTTTGATAGAATTACCAATAGTGTTACTGGGCGCATGAAGTATGCATTATGTTTAATCAATGTTTGTTATCATCTTAAAATTCATATTTAATGTATAGTATTTTTTTTGTTTCTCTTTATTATCTCCCAAGATGTCATGCAATGACCACTGAAACGCTATCAGAATAACCTCAGCAAGCTCTAACTCCTCATGTTTTGATACATTTTACTTGCAGCTTTAAAGAAGTCAGGTAAATCTTCCCCACATTACCCTGTGTTGGGCTTCCTTGTTCCCTTCCCTCTTCCAGCACCCCGCTCCCATAAAGTTTCCATGGCCCATTGTGCCAACATCTAAACACTCTGACTGTCTTCATGTACCAGTGTTTTGATTTTACTTTTTGTTTGTATTTTTACTGTTTGGTGTTGGGAATTTGTGAACATGAAATATTTGTTAAAACTTTTCAAGATTTGACTGTCAGCAAAGTTGTATACGTTGTGTATAATTAGTATTTGTTCCAATTTTTAATGTATCGTCCAATACAGTAGAGCCGTTCCACACACTTCACTAGTTATTGTTTTTCAGCAACTCTGCATCGTTAATGGTATGCGGTAAATAATGATCTATTTAACTGAAATTGTCCAGGTTAAATAAAACTGAATGTTAAATTTTTTATTTAAAATCAGTTTAGATATTGTAATTGTTACAGAAGTGCAGGGGCCAGCTTCCTAATGCAAACATTATTAGCAGCTTCATGAACCCAGCCCTTGACTTGTAGCAATAAACAAACTGGATGACTTGTGACTTGGAGGAATCTTCTATCCAGAATGTGTTTTGTGGAGGGGCGGTTTTTGAGGTGGAAAATATGACTTGGTGTTGAGTGTTGTAAAGGACAATTATGGTGTTGTGTGAGGGAAGTGTAATGGTGTTGTGTGAGGGAAGTGTAATGGTGCTGTGTGAGGGAAGTGTAATGGTGTTGTGTGAGGGAAGTGTAATGGTGTTGTGGACTGGAGAAGTGTGAGTGGGAATAATTGTAACAAACATTAGTGTGTGAGTGGGAAGATTAACACTTTTGGCTCCCTGCAGTGTTATTGTGTGAAAGTCCAGTAGCCCAGAACAAGATTAAATAAATAGTTATAACAGTAGATTCTGTAACAAGTTAGTGTCATTTCCCAGTCCACATCTTTATATACTTTTTTACTAATAATTATGTTGAATTTATATTATTTCATATAACTGCATGCATAACATTTCTAGTTACCATTTTGCACACAGTTGTGAAGCTCTACTTCTTATGAATTGCAGAGATAGTCAAAAGTTAGAGTTTAATGTGCAGTCTATTTTTGCCTGGTATCTCTTTGGTTATTTATGTTTTTAAAACATGTTTGAGTAAAACAAAACCAGAAGCAGTCTGATTACCAGTTATGTTGAAATAAGTCGCACGTGTTCAAAAAGTTTTAGATGTCATGTTTAATTATCTTACAGATCGGTTGATTATTTTTGCAATCTATAATTTATGCATGATTTTTATTTTGATGTGTTTCAGTAATTCTGTTTCTTTATTGTTTAGAAATTTTCATATTTAACCAACAAACAAAATAATGACATCAGTGACAGATAATTTGATAGAAGTAGGTCGGAGATGAGCTAATGACAATAGAAAATAAATAACTGAATAATGAATATCCTTGTTTTGTATTGAGTTGCATGGTGCACACTGATAGAAATAGTAATGTTCAACCAGACTGTTTGAATGAGGAAGCTGAATCACTTGGCAATATACCATGTTACTTTGAATGGGTAGTGCCATCTGCTACATTGAGATCGTTTTGTTAAGTTTATTTCAGGGATTCTTGTTATGGAAACAAGTTGCCGCTCAATAAATGGTAATAAACTAACTTGGTGCAACAGATGGCCCTACTCCAGTGATTATGCTCCCTGGTTCATAATGCTCTGATTGAACAGTGACATCATGTGACTCATGTCATGTGACTTTCGTGTTGTAGACACAGAAAATGTGCTGCAGCGGATGACCATCATTGGGGTGCTGCTGTCATTCCGAAGCCTGGCACAGGAAGCTCTGCTTGATGTAGGTGGCGCCACTGTAGATCACATGACACATTCTGTAATTTGGGAAAGGGTTTTAAATTCTTGTTCTTAAAGGCAAAAAAAGTGAACTGTTACGTGGCATACACCTAATAGAGTTAATATAAAGTAACAATTTCCACATATACTCAATTTTTTAATCCCAGTGGTTTACTCAGAATGTGACCTTAAAGTCTAAAATTCTACCGAAATCCACTATGGCCTAGACGCCGCCATCGTTGATGGGTTAACTTGGCTTGGCCAATCAGCGCGCGGCATTCTAGGTTTCTGCTGAAGCCGGTCAGGTTCCTGCGACGTCGTTAAGGGTCAACAACTTCAAGTCTTCGTTCAGTTGGCGTAACATGTAGCAGCTGCTTAGACGTGTATCTAATTCTGTGGTCAAATCTATGGTAACCTTTAGTAGTAATCATGCCTTACTGTTCGGTATACGGTTGCAGTAATAGTTCCGTGAGAAATTTTGAGCTATCTTTTTTCTTTCCCGTTGAAACAACCGGTAGTACTGAACATTGGATTCACAAATTGCGGGTACTTTAGCAGTTTAGGCCCACACCTCGAAAAAACCATCAAAATGATCACCTACGATGACCAAACTTCGCAGGGCATATCTACTACACCTGTACTACGCGTATGCACTTGTAACATGATCCAAAACAATAATTAATGCCTGAAATCGATCAAAATGTGTAAGTAAATAACGCCTTGCCGAGTCACTACTGCAACAGTGAACTCCGTCAGGTGGCGCCACCATCTTGCTGCCGTTTAGCCGTGAGATCAGACCGTATTTACTTACACATTTTGATCGATTTCAGGCATTAATTATTATTTTGTGATTACCTGACAAGTGCATACGCGTAGTTCAGGTGTAGTAGATACGCCCGGCGAAGTTTGGTCATCGTAGGTGATCATTTTGATGTTTTTTCGAGGTGCGGCCGCGGGTCTAAACTGCGCACAGCGCCTCTAGACGGATTTATGAATAACTAATATGCAAGGAATCTGTGGAGAGCGCTGAAGCTTCGTGACGTCATTCTTCGTCTAAAATGGGGTTGCTGGTAGTATTTGGATGACTGGATGTTCAAAAATATTTTGCTGGTAAACCGCTGGCGTTAAAACAATGAGTATATGTAGAAATTGTTACTTTATATTAACTCTATTAGGTGTATGCCACAAAACAGTTCACCTTGTTTTGCCTTTAAAAGTAGTAAAAAAATGTGTATAGAATATGTGCCCACATGCATGGTTAGCACACACTTGTGCTGGCAAGTGCATTTTAGTGTGCCTTCTACTACTAGCATACACAGCCACACAGAGTACCCTATTTTTAGATTTTGTATGCATGCACCCCCAAAGAGAGCACCCAATTTTTAGAATTATTTTTGCATGGACTCCATTTTTGCTGTAGTAACTCCATTTTATTCTTCAGATCTATGGGGTCTCGGGACCCTTTTAAAAAACCAAGTGCTGACATTGTTGGTGTGTTCTGCAGGTGTTGGAGTTGAGAATTCCCTTCCTACTGAGCTCAGTGAAAGACTTCCAGAAACACATCCCATACGGGCAGGACACAATGGTAGGAACTCAGTCTTGGTGCACGATGTACATACTGTGATAAATAACACTAATATGATTTATGTAGCACCCAAATCAATAGCATTGCTCTCAGGCACTTCACATGCTTTTACAGAGTAATCAATCTGATCAAAGACACTATCAGTCTTGAGTGGTATATACTGAATTTATGAGTAATAGTCCATGAATGGGGTACACATGCATGGCTATTTGTGTGTTTGAGTTTGTGTGTGAGTATGTGTATGTGTGTGGGTATGTGTGATTGGGTGTGAGTATGTGTGATTGGGTGTGAGTACGTGTGGGTGTGAGTATGTGTGTGAGGGTGCGAGTATGTGTATGTGGGTGTGAGTATGTGTGGGTGTATATGTGTGTGGGTGTGGGTGTGTGTATTTGTGTGTGTTGTTGTGAGTATGTGTGTGTAGGCGTGAGTATGTGTGTGTTTTGGATAAAGAAACCTGCACGAGGTAGTTGTCAAACCATTCACCATTTGTTTGTTTGAAGAGAAAAGTTCCCACAGCATGACCCCTTACCAACAGTTTTATTTTCATTAGCAAGTTTTCGTATAATCACATTTGACTCAAATAGACCAGATTTGAACTGGACAGAATAAAAGATGTTTGGTGTCCAATGGAACAGAACATGAGAACCAACCTTTAGCATTTGTAGTAAAGGGTTACATACTTACAACAGTCCATAACTGAAACTTAACTTAATAATAATATATATTGGTTATGCTTTATAGCTCATGAAGCAGTATATTTAAAAAGCCAACTATGATATACATGATATATTAATTAGAGTATTGTGTTTATTTATTTTAAGAGCATATTATGGAATAATAAAGCAAATTGCATTTTAACATTAGCAGTATACATTAGACATAATTTACACGACCAAAGTTATTTTACCACCACGGGTCATCTTCTTCATTAGTGTAGAAAGTGCCATGGTCACATTGCAGTCCAGATATATAATAGCGTTAACTTTTATGGAGTAACTACATCGAAATGGACATTAATTACAATATGTGGATTATGCTGGAATAACGTAATTGGTTAGAGTCTTGAACGACAAGGATTATGCTGTAATTAATTACAAACTTTAGAATGATAAGGATTATGCTGTAATTCAATATAGTCTTTATAATGATAAGGATTATGCTGTAATTCATTATAGTATTTAGAATGATAAAGATTATGCTGTAATTCATTGCAGTGTTTATTAAAATGATAAGGATTATGCTGTAATTCAGTACAGTCTTTATCATGATCAGGATTATGCTGTAGTTTATTACAGCTGAAGGCATGTTTTTTGCGAGTGACACCAGGTGGCACCACCTGTTCCAGTCTGTCTCCGCTGAAGGCCATGTGTCAACTAATAACCCTGCTTTGTGTTGCTCTCTGTCACTAGCTTGCATCCATCCGGAGTCAGGTCAGGTCACATCGTCTGTGTTTCTTGGTGTCTGTGTGTTAGCTGTCCACATGGCGTAGCTCTCAGCCAGTTATTCCTGTTGTATCTGCATGTGCAGACAGGCTTTGGAATGTCGAATAAAAAGGATTGAGAGTGATAAACTGTGCACCAAAATAATACAGTGTGCTATTGTAAATTAAGATACGCACATGATCCAATTGTGTGGCGTATTCTTGCGAGCAAATGCGGCTTGCATCATGAAATAATTGTCACTAAGCTGTCATGGTAATTTTTACAGAATTTTTTCTGTCAAACATTCTGTATTTTATCAGGTAAGAAGGGACATGTATGCTTAAGTTTTAACATATGTCATGCAGTCAGAATAATGTTCCAGATCGCTTAAGTGCCTTATTGCCAGTGCTCATTTTGATACATGATGTGGTGTGCCACAACACTGTGCATTTATGCAATTTCGAGCCAGTTCTGATCATAAAAATATGATATTCCTAAAGAATACATTTTGTACAAGAAACTATGGATGACTGAAATGTCAGGAATGATTGAGAAATATGTTTTGGTGCACAGATTTGATCACGCCCTCCTAAAAACATTCATTCATGAATATTCTGTATTTCTAACACGTCACCTTTATGTTTATCTACCTTCGTGTTATGTTCATAGTTACCGTCTGTGTAGTTGTCTGTCTTCATGTTTATTATGTTTACTTGGACAGCAGTTTCTGTAGTGTATTTAATTTATTACATATTGTATTACTAACAAGTCCTTTTGATGTTGTCTCCTTTTGATCTATTTTTGTATTACAGTTGTAGTTTTCATCTCTAGCTGTTGTTGTCATTAGTGATTGTTGAGTTTATTTGTACATCAGCTTGTTTGGTTTATTATTTAACATTGCTGATTAAGTAGATTATTTTAGGTGAATTAGTACCTTACTTTTCTATCTGCATGACATATACTTGCATGGAGTTAGTTTCATTCCATGACATTATCAAATATGTCATGGAGGTCCAGGAATCTGTGTCATATTTGATGCAGTTTAGAGCAGACGTTGCTTAAAATGTTGTAGAAAAATTACATGTTTGTTTCATAATGTTGATTAGTCGGAACATGTAGTGTTTTGTCACTTGTCAGATGATTCGAGTTTCAGGAATTTTAATATTCATGAAATAAATTACATCTCTCAATTACAATCTCTATGCATAGGATGCTATCACTGGACATGATATGTTACGACATTAAAATTAGTTAGGTTGTTAAGGGAGAAGATAAGAATGTCCTACTAGTTTTGAAGTAGATATATTTTATATATCACCGGGTACATGTAGCAAAAACACACAATTCCAGGGTTCTGATGCTATTTTTCAAGTGGGTGGGGTGGGGTGGGGTGGGGTGGGGTGCTG
The DNA here is from genome assembly GCA_964017155.1 of Oasisia sp. SBJ-2009. Taxonomy (NCBI): domain Eukaryota; kingdom Metazoa; phylum Annelida; class Polychaeta; order Sabellida; family Siboglinidae; genus Oasisia; species Oasisia sp. SBJ-2009. The sequence continues at coordinate 28,059,817 of OZ024857.1, read as the reverse complement.
AGATGGTGCAGTTGTGAGTCATGATCACCTGTGCCTGTAGATTGTCAATGAGATGGCGTCTGCAGCTGGCCTGCCGTGTGATATAGATCCTGCCCTGTGTGCTGCTCTACGACAAAAGAAACCAGGTACTTTTTCACTTAAATACCAGATTGACCCATCACCATTAGTCCTACTTAGAACATACCGCTGTGCTGTGTTTAGTGTGAGTCGTATTTGGTTTGGCTCTTTTGTGGCCTTTTCTTTTAATGTCTTGCTTGAAAGTAAGGATAACACAGAGTTAACTAGCTACAGTGGTGTATATAGCAAATGTAGCAAATGAAGGTATTTCACTAACCTGCATTCCGTACATTTATTGAATGATATTGCATTTTATAGTACAAGTTGCGTGAACCGCCCTAGCAACTAATTAATAAATCAGGATATATAGCAACTAAATTTGTTGATTACAAAACTGCACTTAATTCATAACACAACACTGCACCTTACACATTTAATAAAAAAAGGAGAAATTAAGATATGGAAACAACCGATAAGTGTGCACCTTTAAAAGGTGAAATATAGCATTTTTAATTGGATGATTTTGATCTGTTGAAACTATTTAATAATAAGTAATACAGTTTAAAACATTGTTAATTTACATGCATGGTGAGATAAAAAATAAATTAGAATTCAGATTGACATGCCCTTTGACCTGTAGTAAATGTGTGCATGTTTCCTGTGTTAGTGTTGTTGTTGTTGAGTCAGTTGTTGTTGCTGCAGACCACAGTGAGAACAACTACATCACGGGGTGTCTGCTGATGGTGTTTGTGGCTGTGGCCCTGCCTCGACTTGCCCGCAATGACATGTCCTTCTTCAAGGCGTCCCTCGAAGGTAACACCACGGCAAACTTGGCATCTGTAGAATAATAATAACAAATAAAACATATTTATTTTTTATAACACAATTTCCAATAAAATGTGACTCATCTTAACAAAAGCGGTCGGATGTCGGTAAATCAGATTTTCCGTAAATGCCGATTTTGTGAAAAAATCGGGCATTCGTCAATTTTGAGATTTTCCCTGAAAATGATTCTTTAGTATTCGTTTTTTCGATTGCCACACTTATTATTATCTAACTAACTCTGTTTCGTGTATTTTAAAGACATTTGCGTAGAGCTGTGCTAAGTGTTCCGCTCCGTTTCCATAAAACAAAGCCGAAAATGCCAGTAATTGCGCGCATTCTTTGCCGCTAATTTTGGGACGATCCCTATCATAACGGGTATCACCGCGTAGCTTAACGCGTCATCTGTCCATATATGGTCATATCTATGCTAATGCATGCATTCTCCGGCCTTCAGAAAGCTTGGAATAGACCCCCTGTCCGCCAAACGGGGTAAACAAACCGGGGTCACATGGTAGCAACAGCTCCGGCAACCGTTCTCATTGGTCCAGCGTGGAACATTTGCATATCCGCATGCGTCACTGCTGACCTAGTTAGCGAGCGAAGACGAAGGCGAAGCGAAAAATGGCGTTCAGTGTGGCGAAGTTGTTAAACTCTGATGCAAGTGATCGGGCACAAATAGATAGTTTGACTGAGGCGACCGGAGTACTTTTTGGAGGAAGTGACTGATGAAAGCGTGGCGGACGATGACGAGGATGACAATTTTGCGAACTACATCACTGACGAAGACGAATATTGAATTCGACTTTCGTGAGAATGATTACGACACGGCACGGCTACGCAAGTCGCGCTGACCGATCTGTAGAGACGGTGTCAGATTCTCCGGATGAGGAATTGGGAAAAGCAAATGCAATATCATGAAAATGATACTATCTTTGAGTTGTCCAAATTTCAGCCAGATATGTCCATCCTAACCAAGGCATAACAGCAGCAGAGTTTGTTCGCTTTTCTTAACAACGGAGGTAATTGCATAAAATATTAATTAATCTGCAATTGTTTTTCTAATAAACATTTTGTGTTCATATTAACACGATATCTTAAGAATGACATTATCTTCCAACATGCCAAGTTTCAAAAAGATCGGTCCATGGTAACTAAGGTACATTCCATGAAACGTAACAAATATTTTGCATCAACTTTGAAGGCCATTTTCTTAATTTGAAGGTTTCTACCCCACACATGTTTGTCAAGCTATAGCTTCGGCTAGAATCAAGATATCTTCTAGCATGATATATCATATGAAAGCAGATATTAGGCTCTTTCCAGTGGTACTAATCACTCAATTTTGAAAATTACCGACATCCGACCGCTTTTGTTAAGATGAGTCACAAATGCTAAAAGCTAAACATTAAACGTAGCAGATATATAACAATATGGAAAGAAATTTGATATAATAGTAATAATAACAGTCAAAATGTTTAAATCACTTCTTTAAAATAAATAACACTGTGTTTAAACAATATTATATATATATGCAATACTTGGTAGATAAATAAAGTATGAGTCGAGCAGTAAAGGCTTAAAGAAAGTAAATTTTAATTGTCAGCTGTATTCTGCTTTGAACATATGTGTCTTTAGAGTATGTTTGAACATTGATGGGGTTCCACTACACTTTATATGAAGGTGTGTATAACAGTGTAACTGTGTGACAGTGGTTACTTAAAACATGTTGTCGTCTTGGACTCCGTGCACATTGCTACTTTGACTGGCAGTGCTACGGACCAGTACCGGGATGTTTCAATGTTCCGTTGTAGATCATTATTCGCAGTGACATCATATAGAACTATGCTGCTGCCATAACCTAGCAGACATTCCTAGATTGAGAAGCGGCTGTTATCACAAATTTTATTGCCTTTTGAAGGGAGTGGCCCACCACTAAGTTAACAAATCGCAACTCAGTACGTTTGGCCATGATTTGTATTTGGGGATTTACCAAAATACTGAAACTAGAGCACAGTGTGAAGCTTTCATTCTATCTTCAGGTCATGCCAACAACATCCACTGTCTAGCAAAGGCCATCAACTCACTGGCTGGGGCATTCTTCACAGTGCACGGACCTGGCGATGTAGAAGACAGGCTGAAGGAGTTCCTCGCTGTAAGTGCTAGACACCTGGCATGTCACATGACACATTAGGATCACAATATTATACCGTGTCAGGAATTTAAAAGACTAGTGGATTTTTAGGTTCGCTATTGATAGAACTGTTTTCTGACATCTCAAATAGGTGGAAATTTGTATATTGTTTTCTGATATCTCAAGTAGGTTTTTACTCCACAAAATGTGTTAAATGTAAGAAGAGTGGTTGTTCTATATAGAAAAATAACCCGAAAAGATAAAGGCATTTGCAACATTTATTTTTTATGAACAAGATGGTAACTATGAAAATTATTAATTACTTTATGACAGAACAAATAACATAAAAAATACGATATCTTACATCATTTCATCAATATCTGCATATGTCAACATTGTTTCTAATAGCATCTGCCATATTAAACAGCCACCGAAGTAATAATTGTGAGCACATTAGTAACGTTTTATTATTATAGTAATTGTAAGTAAAAAAATTTGATGCGTGAATGTTTTATTCTGCATAAACCAAGACTCTCTGTTCCTACTTGTCTAAAGTAATGTTTTTTATACTAGAATAAACTTGTTGAATGTATCCAGCCTGCAGAATCGCATTTAAGAAGCCTGTAGTGGTATTCACAGCTTAAATGTTATGCCCACATTAAGGCCAGATAAGGTAGCTAAATAGGGTATTTTATAATTTAATAACTATGACAAATTTATCTACCCAGTGAGGAGGGGCAGGTCACTGGGAATATAAAATATATGGACCTTGTTTACTCAGACTCACCTTTGCCATAGTAACAAAACAAAATGGCCACCATAATGGGAAAAATATAACAACGTATTAATTCATTTCATATTGTAGACAAAGCATTCAAATGGTAAACTGCTGTGTTCCCTCAAACTTCGTGAATTTCGAACTTTAAATAAATAATAATTTACGTTAGCATGGCTGTTACAAGCACAGTCCATTGTTAAATAAACAACAGTTCCGTTCACCTCTACCCATGTGTCCATGCAGCTGGCATCGTCGAGTTTCCTGCGACTTGGCCAGGAGACGGACAAGGAGCTGATCAAGAACCGCGAGTCGGTTTACCTCCTGCTGGACGAGTTGGTTCAGGAGTCTCCCTTCCTCACGATGGACCTGCTCGAGTCGTGCTTCCCCTACGCCCTACTCCGCACCTCCTATCATCACGTCTACAAGTTCGCCGACCAGGCCTAGAGCTCCGCAGAGAATCGCACGTCTTCCATTCATTCGTGTAAATTATTTGTCACAAAAACAACGTACACACGTGTGACTCTATGCACGGGTGACAAATAAGATGAAATGTATGTGTGGTTGTACCTTGTTTTGTGGTCAACTTGGCAGTGCAGCTAGTTCTCAATTATGGTCACCCCAGAATTGAGGTCACCTGGGACAGTGCAAAAAAAAAGTCGGCAGAGTATTTGAGATTGCTCTGACTAATATGACCACCTTGCCATTCATGGCACTGGTTCAGTCGTAATAGTCAGGCTCCCATGTATGTAGTGTATACAGCAACAACATGCGAAGGTACCAGCTCTTACAATTATTACATGTCGTGTATGGTAAATGGCATTCAAATATGTTTTAACATTTCAGAACATGTCTGAAGAACATCTCTGGCAACAATTGTTTTCGTAGATAGTTAGCTGTACCAATGTCTTGCAAAATCCACTCAAAACATCTCAGTTCGTACTGCAAGCTCCGTTTATTTTCATCATGCGTGGCAAAACAGTGAATGTATATAACCGTGTGGATTTGTTTGTAATTTCTAGATTTATGTTTCCAGTTTTACTTGTGGCTGAGTGACTTCTTGTAAGGCATGCAATTGCTCTGATAAAAAGAGTTGTGTAACCCCCCCCCCCATATTTAGAGGAATTATTAATATCAGTACAGGGCCATAGTGCCAATGTCAGTGTGTTTCAGTGTCACTGTGACACTGGTAATAAATTAATATTATGTCATTGTTTTGGTAGCTGTTTTATGTCACTATTATGGCTACATCGGTGTCATGTGTTTGTATATCTGACTCAGTGACACTGAGTCAACGTAATTATGTTGTGTAACTTAACTTTATAAGAATACGTTTATGTGTGATAGTGTCAACATTTCTGGTTTATTTAATGTTGATTTATGCTTTTGTATGCGCTTTGTGTATATCAATGTCTGTGTTGACATTTATAACTCTACTGTATGTCAGTGTGTTTACTGTATGTCAATGTGTATACTGTATGTCAATGTGTTAAGTTCACTGCCATTGTCGATAACACACTTGATCGTAAATATGTGTTTTTCGTGATCAAGTTAGTCATAAATTGTGTTAGACTAGATAGTGAAAGCAGTTTTACTACATATTTCCAAGATTTGAAACATGCTTTAAAGGGTGCTATATGTATTTATGAAACAGTAATTATTACACTGTTTTTGGATGTTAGTGTAATTTTGTGCTTACAGATATTTTAGACTCTAATATGTATATATATATATTATGAGAAAGGATGGACAAAGAGTGTATTAAATGTAGTATAATATTGTCATTATGATCACATAACATGGTTTTGTATTTATAATAATGTACTGTTATGTGGTTGTATATTTTATAAGGCAAATCAGTGTAGATAGAATTAATGAAGATAATAATAAAGCAGTTTGTTATTTGTGGCGTACTGAAAAAAATTTGTTTATTGTGACAACATATTTGTACCATTCCAGAATATTTTCTACCAGCTTAGAAAATTAGTTACTTTAGGTATGTCTGCTAATTGACTGGTTATGCAAGATACTATAATCTGGTTACAGTTATGTTGAAAATCCAATTTTTGAAAGTGGTTTGTTTCCGTTTCAAACTTATGTCAGAATAACTTATCATTCACTACGTAGATTATGTGTGTGCTTGTTAAAATAACTTTTCAGTTTATAGCATTATAGTTAAGCAGAAAAGTAATATTTCATTATTTAAATTGGTAAATAAAATGCATCATTAATACCTTATTGTTGTCATATTTCTTTCTTTCACCAGCTGTCGTTAAAAAAAAATCATTTTAAAGCTGCTGGTTTTGTTTTTGGTAGAGTTGCCAAAATAGATAGCGTTTGCTGCAAGTTGTGTAGGCTGTGATACAGACCACAACACTACCCTGTATCACAGCCTACACAACTTGCAGCAAACGCTATCACTTCTAAGTAGATTGTTTTAACTTTGTCCTGTTGTTGCACCACGTATCTTATACCTCATAAATTTTGTTGACACACTCACATCCATTAATTTTGTCTATACGTCTGGATACGGTCGAACAGCCTAGTGACCGATACGTCCTGATACGGACAAATAGCATAAGTCGGTACTCGGGCTATTTGTCCCGATACATTTCTCGCGGGAGTTCAAATCAAATTCGCACAAGCGGCACAATTGAGGTGGACGAACTGGCGGTTGGATGTGTTCTCAGATTTTTAGAGTATTGACAGCTGTTGCGCAATTTGAAAAAGGTAACTTTGTGCAGTTTTATAACAGAGATAGCAGGACAACTGGGGAAGATGTACCTACTGCAAGAATTAAATTATTTATCACACACAGACGCACACATTATTTAGGACCACAGACACAGTTTATATACGTTATTTGAAAACATTATTTATAATTTCCCTTAATTGAAAACTAGTAGTAGCGACACCTGGCACACTTACGAAGATACACAGTTTTTTGCGTAACAGCAAACAAAAATTACGTATTGTTTAGGTCTTGGTATTATGCCATGTTTATACAAAAAAGGGAAATGGACAAGTAACTGCATAAACTGCATTTTACAATTTAAACATACATTCTTAATCTATCGCATAGCACTTTTTGATTTACTTTGTGCAGACATGTGGCTTAAAAAGTCGCAATTTGCTGAAACACCACATAGTGGGGCGGCATAGCTCAACATACCAAACCAATTGTTCATTTTGTGATACAAGCACCAAATTTGGCAGATGTGTTGATTGATATCTTGGGAACAAAAGTGGATATTGGGCCACCGCAAATTAGCCCCCTGGTGGCCGTGGCAGTCATTTTTCAAAATGTCCGCCAGCGGTTAATCAAAACTTTCTAAATCAATGAAGTCAGATGCAATAATGGACATAATTGAGATCCTAATAACCATGAGAGACAAATAATTACTCACTCACAATTCTATGGATCATTACAAAGTAATTTGTCATTTCATTATAATTATAGATCGATTATATAGTGCCATGAATCAATAAAAACCTGTTCTCTTAGTATTATTTTGTCAGATGGTGGACACTAAAGCAAACATTGTTTTTTTATTTAGAAAAGTACAGAAACACACCTACACTTATGTAGAATGTTGATATCTCATTGATAAATTAGTATAATTAACTGTATTATTATTTGGAAACATTTGTAAGGCGCCATTTGGTTAAACACTGCTTACAGGCCCTAACAACATAAACATGTACATACATAATGATATGCAAATATAAATATATACAAATAAGCTAAATAAATTAATTTAATTAATAGGTTAAATACATAAGTTAAATCAGTACAGTAGTCCCCCTCATGAGCGGACCCCCGGATGAGTGGACACCCCGCATGTCGGGACAGTTTGTCAATGTACGGACTGTTTTGCCATGTTAATGTCCCCCTGATGAGTGGACACCCCGTGGACGCGGACAGCGGACAGCATATGTTGGTTATATGTCCCTCCTAAAGCGGACAGTAAGCGAAAACACGGCAACAAATTACGAAATATTTTGATAACAAGATGGCGGCGAGCAGGACGTCGTGGCCCTTGCTGTGTGACAAAATAAAGGCTAAACGCAAACAAAGAAATTCTACCTAATTTACCCAACTGGGTGTGGATAATTAGTTTTATTTCTGGCTGTGTGTTGTCTACCGGTTTTCTGTGTAGTCTCACAATGGCAATGCCAGTCAACTAATTGCAATTGAGTTCGAGACTGAGCTCAAGTTCACAGACAGACACTGGCTGCGCGGACAACAAACTGAACGACTTGAATCAGAATTATTTAAATCACTTCTTACTTTCATGACTGAACACTGAAAACAGTTTAATAGATGTTGAGGTGCAATGCCTACCCCTTGCCTGTCAATGATTTTTTTATAAGCTTTCTAGCAGCATCGCGAACAACTCCGATACCCTATTATCGCTCAAAACATACGTTCCAGTTGTTTTGTAGTACGAAGTGCAATCCTTTCACATCTATTCAAATAATGGCCATCCATACATCTACACTACATGTGCATGTTTGTAAATGTATGTACTCTTGATAAGCATTACTATTTGAGTACATTAGACATGTAAATGAACAAAAATTGTTTTAACAGACGATCGATGGCATGCTTATTTAAATTCGCTTCCTGTCAGGCCTATGTCACCATGGCTCAGTCTGGCTCACAAATAATAAATGCAGTGTTCAGTTTTGCATGTAAAGATAAAGTTTGTTGTGTAATAAAATAATAGCATACAGATGCTGCTGCTTTTCATGCAATTAAAAAGGATTATTTGCAACATCTGATACATATCAGAACAAATATGCTAATGTTATACCTAGAACATAAGTAAATTACTTAACATTATATTTATTGATACATGACAGTATTTTCTTTGTTACATATACACTGTACATGCACACAGTGCATTTCCATACCAATGTAGGGACACTTTTGCTTGGAACCAGTAGTGTCCGCTGAAGAGGGGGACTACTGTAGTAGCAGTAGTATTAGTATTAGTATTAAACCGTTGGGGTTTGATGAATGGTGCTCAATTCCAGTATTGGGCAACAGTAATGTAGTTGTAATTGCAGCTGTGTTTACTGGACTATGTATGGTCCCAGCGGCAGTCCTCCTTCAGCATGTACCTCGATGCTCTGACAGAACGTGTCACCTGGTTCGTTGCTCTGGACCACACCAACTATGTCCGTAATTTAGCACTTCAAATCTAAACAGAGCAATTATATTTGTATGGCCACACAATGTCAATGACACATGTATATTAAATAAAAAAAAGTCATTCTATCTTCGAATTCGTAACGTAAATCTGTTACAAACTTACTTTTTATTCCTGACAAGATGTTACGTGATATGTGCATCCTTTTAATATAATTAATTAATTTTCAATTTAAAATGCTAATACAATTTGTTTAATTTATGTAAATAATGTTATTTAAATATGCATGCTGCCATGCAATTTATAATAGTCTGAATAATAAATAGATGTGTAATACGGACATTGTGCAATTCACATGAGAATATTGAAGGGGAGTTTTAATGTATTTATTGTGTACTATGTATTGGATATGTGTGGGTATGTGTATGTTATCAAGACCACATCATGACAATGCTACTATTTGTACATTTATGTGAAGCGCCTGAGAGCAATAATATTGATTCGGACGCTATACAAATAAATTATATTATTATTATTATTATTATTATTATTATGACAATCATAAATTCATGTGTTTGCAAAATGTTGTAATAATTTTACATACAAATCATTTGTTTGTAAAATGCTGTGATAATTTTATTAAAGTATTTCACAAACAAATCAACCAATGCGCTGACTTTGTGATGTGATATTGATAAATTACACAGTTTTGCAAATTACTAATACATGGTGTAATTATAAGATAATGATTGTTTACTATAAATCAAATGTCAGAATGTATCGGTTAGCTGCATATCATCAATGCACATGTTCAATGGGATGCTTCCATGCAGGCAGCAGGCATGTTATACCAGCCAGGGTGTTTTTCAGGTGCAGAAAAGAGAAATTAATTTGTTCTTGTAAACAACAACACTTTCTCTGTTTCTCATTAGTGGCAGAACTGCTTCAGTCATCATCAGTGATATTGCTGTCATCCACTAACACATATTCTGCATCACTCTTTTCAGTGTTTTCGTATACGCAAACATGAGCTATTTGTCGGTATCTGGACGAATAGTTCCCCAGATTATTCGACCGATTCTGGTCAAATAGCCACGGCCTTTTTCCAACTGGCACTGAACTTACTTGGTATGTTAACGTATTTTAATGATGCTTTTACATATCTAATATATATGAACAGAGGGGATGCCGTCTATAGAATGGCCGTAGACGGCATGTGTGGGGGACTCCCCATCCCACCCCGGACGCGAAGACGCATGGGAATCTGAAGGCACTCCAAAGACTGCATCATTCGCGATGGCAACCTGCGAACCCGTCTATAAATTATTAATAAAAAGATAACTTCTATTGCGCCTAAAGCATTTGAAACAAAAAACAATTATGCCTTGTATGCGTCACAAAACTATACTGCATAATGGAATAAATGTTTACTGTCAGTGACCAAGTAAATCGATTCGAAACGAACGAACTTAGCCACCGATTAGTTTATTGTAGCGCGTAATAGATGGTGTAATTTTTTTTAATGAAAACTGCTGCAGGTGGCTCAACGGGAACGGGGCGCGTGGCAGGCGTGTGTGATGATTGTAAATAGCAGTACAGGAAATGGAGTTCGACGCCGAGTGCAACGAATTGCGGTACGCAGTTTAGTTTAAACGTGCTTGAAGTGAAGTAAAACTTCGGTAATCTTGCAGTAAACTGGCCTCAGTAATCGAAAACAAAACGTGCAAAAAACATTTTGAAAAGGCCTAAATAACTTAGGCGAATTAGCTGGAAGATCTGATTAATGATACGGATTGATACGGATTCTTACAAAATGTTAGGTCAAAAATACGGATTGCCATCCCAAAAATGTGGCATGTCTGCGACCTACTAGACTTACTGCACGCCGAGAGACTGGAAAAGGAAGACATCCTGCCTTGAATTCCTTGATTTTTTGTTTAATACAACCTACTTTACATTCAGAAACACTGCATAAGAACAAACAGTTTTTGGGCATAGCTATGCTTAAGACAGTGTCCGACATTGTCGCCAACCTCTTTGTGGAAAAGAGTGAACAAAAAGCCATCGCCACAGCCCCCATCTCCTAATGTGGTGTCAATGATATTACATTCTAGAGGTGATAGACTGCTCGAACATGTAACCAGGCGGTTGAGATCAACAGTATCACGTGACACGTTTCACAGAGGAAGAAGAAGCAAATGGAACGGTGCCATTTTTTATCCGCCAAGAAAGGAATCTGGGAGGTGAAACGTTTAATTTTCTGGAAGAGCAGTCACGCAGACCACTATAAAAACTCCTCCTTGCATCATCAGTTATACCAGAAGATGGTCGTTGTAAACTGCTAAGCACAGGCAAAGATTGGTCACAAAGCAGGAACATAAACAAAACTAAAGAAGATACATCAAATCCTGCAGTTACAACGCGAAGACTGTGGAACAGGTTGATTCTTTCAAGTACCTCGGTGTTATCTTAGATGAAAAATTGTCATTTACAAAGCATGTTACAGCCGTGCAGATAAAGTCTCAGCAGCGACTGCACGTTCTTCGAAAGTTACGAGCTTTCTACGTTGATCCACTACTTCTTCTACGTCTTTACCGTAGCATAATTGAGCCTCTCATAACCTACTGCAGCATTTGTTACTACCATGCTCTTTCGGTGAAAAACCGTAACAGGCTTCTGAAAATCTCACACGTTTCCGCCAAGATCATTGGCTTACCTACACCAATGCTCTCCGAAATAATCGACCATGCAATTTTGAAGAAAGCTCGTGCTGTCGCTACTGAGTCTGATCACCCGCTCTCTACGTTCTTCCATGTACTTCCGTCTCGAAGGAGATACCGTTGTATAAAATGTAAAACATCTCGCTATAGCAGGAGTTAGAATGTTGAATGCTAAATGATTCATATTGCTCTCAACCGGTTGAACTGTTCGTATAGTGGATACATCTGGAATTCACTTGCATTTTGTTGTGACCATCCCATATATTGTAGATCATGAGTTGTACAATGCATATCCTTTTTAAGGACAATAAAGTGATTGATTGATTGATTGATTGATTGATTGACTACTCGTACAGAAATATCAACCATAGTTTATTGTCAGATATTCATTCACACAGCCGAGTGAGTTGAAGTAACCCGGACTAGATGAACTTACCCAAAGTTCGAAACGGCGGTAAGAATATTCGAACCGAACACCTCACGTCTCCCTAACCGCTACTCCATATCACTCCATACACTTTAAACATGGTCACAATCCAGATATATTTACAAGGTACTGCTATAATAAAAATACTAGTTGAATACAAGGTCTTTGACCTCATGGCATAGGAGACATGCAGCCATGTTTAACATCGACGATACAGTAACATGCATTATCACATTTATCCGTAATCTAAATTTATTTTACACATGGCGTGGGAATGTCTACACGTTCCGTATGTTTACAAAACATAGCTATGTTGCTTGCATCACATACAGTATGCTTCTTGTTTATTTGACATAAAAAGTCATATAATTATTACGTACTATCATTGTCTAGATAGCGACATGCATCTAATAAAAACATATCATTTAGTTGGGATGACATCTTAAACAACATGTACGGAGTCGAACTGATTCATCTACGGTGTAGATTACCACTGTTCTCCTATGTAGGAAAATATGCATAATTAGTATCACGATGATATATCACGTGCATTCATGATTGAATTAACTACTTTGTTATTCAAATTGCAGAAAAAGATACGCAACAAAAAGGCATGCGCATCCAACCCTGACCGTTTGACACATCCGGAGTATTACATAGCAAGAGAAGACGATACAACAAAGACATATTGAATAGCGAAAGTGCACACGAATGACCTTGTCTTCGTTCATACACTTTCTCACATACCCTTAACAAAACAAAAAAATAATAATACTAGTCGTGGCCAGAGGTGAATCATCGCCGCACAATGAATGGGCACATTCATTGACAACCATGTCATTAGGAAGACACGCTTGAGACTAGAATAACACTTCGCTCCTTAAATGTCGACATTCATCATGATCATGCTGTGTTTGCACGAAGATTCCATCCGTTTATGCAAGACCACTATCGAATCTCACGTCTAAATTATTACGCTCGGCGTTCAGAACCAACGATTTCATTATGTGTATTTCCCGCAGTAACCAAGAACCGTCAACGAATGTGGCATGATAGCTCTGAGAAAGTTTACCTTTCTCGTCATCATAGTCTTGTCTCAACTAGTCACGGTTGATCGCATACTTACATATTGATAGTGACGCTTCGAGTTTATTTCAGTGACAATCCCATTTGGTTTTGATACTGCATACAGTATATTGTCAGATGGCTGCCTGATTGTCTGCTATAAACATGTACCTTCTGCTTGATGAGATCTTCATTGTGTGGAGGCAATACTCAACTGTTTTTAAACCGACGACATTTCGTTGGAGAAACGTTCCACTTGTCACAATACACTGTGAAGTCGTACTTTACACCAACTAACAAGTCTAACACGCGTCCTCCCTTGCGCCAATCATCAACGCATTCAATGGACCATGGCGTGTTCAACCGTGGTGGCGAAGCCGTTGCCGGCAGCGATGCCAGGCGAACTGAGCTCCTCGTCAGCTGCAGACGAATCTGACCGTACGTGCGGCGCGAGGAGACCGCTGCCGGGAGAGGGCGGGGGACTGTCTTGTACGATGTACACGTCAACAGAAGCGTCCAGGTTCGCGTAGTTAGGCTCCATCGATGGGGTCTCTTCTTCGTTCTCGTCGTCGTCATCTTCGCCGCCGAGAATCTCGTTCAGCTGACGTACGATGTCGGTAAAGCTGGGTCTGTCGGTCGGTTCCGCCGACCAACATTTTCTCATCATGGCGTATCTGTTGGCATATATTTTTTTATATAAATGTTTCGTTGCAAAAAACAATTCTTTTTATGGGTATGATATGTACGGTAATCAAAAACAGGCAAAGTTGTTATGTACGCACTCCCACAAAAAAAATGACACCACATATTTGGGCAAGATGCGCATCATTGTCTACTGTTTAATCTGAGGGTGTACAGATAGCATGCGTGGTTTAACTAAATACAGAAAATAAGTGGTGATTTGGTGCGAAACAAAGTTCTTAATCAAATAGGCATAACTACATTTTCTCTGTATAAACAGCTTGAAGAGCAATATTACTATCACGACAAGTTTTATCGAATATTTTCTATACGTTTAATGTTCATTCATTGTTACAACGTCACATTACAATAAATTGTTCGTCTCACTGTAGGTTTCTGCTGGATTCATGATGAACTGGTTCCTGCTTTTGTGTACTAATCTAAGGATATACATTAATATACATTCTCACTGATATCGACACTTACAAGTCGTCGGGGCAGCTTTCCGGCTGATGGAGGCGTCTTCCTGACTGCACGTACTGCCGGATGTCCCAGTTAGACACGTCGGGGTAGGGCGTCGTTCCTCGCGTGAGCAACTCCCACATAAGCACCCCGAATGACCACTGAGAACAAACATCGCTGCTGATATATACATATACTAAGTTACATAAAGTAAAACAATATATATATATATATATATATATATATATATATATATATATATATATATATATATATATATATAATTATATATATATATAATTATATATATATATATTATATACATAAGTATGTAAAAGAAACAATCTGCTGCAGGTTTATTATTGTAATGCTATTGAAATATATGCAAAAGATGTTACATATGTCTGATATGACAATATCTCGACGAACGAACAATCCAAAACTCCAAAACGGTTATCCAGAGACCGCCTCGCTCAAACCGTCGTAGAGATCAATTAGCTGAATCTATTGATATCTACATAGATTCAACTACAAATCTCAAATTATTATAGATATCTATAGTTGAAACTTTGTACCACGTGGGTCTAACACGAATTACGTACACAGCAACTACGTAATACGTACTGTCATGCATGTTAATGACGTGGCGTCAACGATTAGTATTGCTACGTCAGGCAGCTATGACGTTGCAAGAAAGTTGGTATTTTATTTTCAATCTTTGTGGTTTATATGGGTAAGTTTCTGCACCTATTTCTGCCCCAACAACACGCAAATTAACATAATTATAAAGAGAAACATAACTAAATGGAAATATGACGTCACCGTCTGTTGTTCTTTATTATTTCATAACAGCCTCAACACGTGATTCACGAGTGGTCGACTTGACGGCATCTTGGCGCGGCTGGAGCCACATTTGTTTTCTTTCACTGTTATTTCAATCTCTATTTTCTATTTCATATTAGACGGTATTTATTATATTCATCTAACGCATTTATAATGCGCAGACATTTCTAAAATCCTAACTGGACCATCTTTTTGTATTCCTTTTATTTGTTACATGTTTACTTTTTGACATTTGTATTTTATTTTATGAGTGAATAAATAGATACGTATAAAGGTGACACTGCGTGTACGTGTAACGTTTTGCGCAGTAGCTGCAGCGTGATCTGAACGAAACATTAGAGGACCTTAACTACCGTAATATGATTCAAACCACGTCCCTCTCAGCCGAAAAAACGTTCTCCTGTAACGTAACAACACATAAACTGGTTCCGAAAACTGTTTCTGCTTCTAAAGATAATGAAATATGTTCTAATTATAGCGGCCAAATCTGGAACCCGAGAATTTCTCCGCACGTTATCAGAGAGTGAACGACGTAAGGAAGCTGGACATTAGCTTCCTGGGCGGCGAGGTCTGGGAGGACCAGGCGAGTCTTACCACGTCGGACTTGGTTGTGTAGACGGAGTGGATGAGACTCTCCAGCGCCATCCACTTGACCGGCAGCATGGCCTGACGGTCACTGCTCGAGTAGTACTCCTTCATGTAGATGTCACGTGACAGGCCGAAGTCGGCCACCTTCACCGTCATCGTCTCGTCCAACCTGACCAACGTAAACGTGTGTGAATGTGACAGTAAACTGTTTGGTAATAGCAGTATGCTTATCCAATCAGTCATTAGTTGTGTAATCAGAAATTTTACTTGAATAATATACTTCCAACGTGATGAACATTTTCACGAACAATCAGTTATTGTTGGATAGAATTGCTATCGGAGATGAGGCTACCGAAATCGTTCTTAATCTACATGTCACGGACAATCCTTCGACTCATTTCATCACGTCAAACGTTTACACTCAAACGTTTTATTAATATTACTATAATTTTTTTAAAAACAAAACACGAAATGTCAATATTGCATTAGGTTCCAGTGATAGCGGTTATGTTACACACGATGATCTACTGATAGATAATAGGATAGAAGACGACTTAAAGTATAGACCCTAAATCTAAACATTTCGCAAACCATACCTTGCATGTGTAAATGTAAGGCCATGTTTGTGGTTTTATTCAAAACCCATGTTGCGGATTTCGAATAGTTAAATAAAGTCAGAATCACGCCTCATTTGAGTAATGTATTTTACTTAAATAAGAATCGACGATGGGCTTGTGGTGCATATGAGAACAGTTCTGCATCTGGTTCGTTAAGGCATATTAGTATTGTAAGTAATCTTCCTAGTCTGTGACCTCGCGTTTACGACTGGGTCACTTACATGCAGTTGCGTGCAGCGAGGTCTCTGTGTACGAACTTGTGCTGCGAGAGGTATTCCATGCCCCGAGCAATCTGCACGCCAAACTGGAGTAGCTCACGCACCGTCACCTACACGAAATAACACGGTGACAACCGAGGCACGTCAAACAATATTTGTATCCGGAATGAACGCGTACGTGTACGCGTGAATGCGTGTGGGTATGTGAGTATTGTCTTTTGAGTGTATGCTTACGCGCGCGCGCGTGCGTGCGTGTGTGTATACGTTTGTTTGTTTGTTTGTTTGTGTGCGTGCGTGCGTGCGTGCGTGCGTGCGTGTGTGTGCAAGTATGTCCGCCCACCCGCCCCTATATCTGTATACTGTTCTTGAATCATGTGTCTTCCTGGATAGCGAAATAGGTTAACTTATTATGACTATAGATCAGTACTAGTCTACACTGCATAATATTCAGAAACATAGCACGGAATCTTATATTTGCCATTGGTGGTATTTGAAGACTCCAAACCGCCTTTAAAATCGAAATTTTAATTACCATGATTCAACGCTATATGCCCGTACCACGAGACGCATGAACATGATACAAGATGGCGTCTTTACCTGGAGCGTGGGCTTGGCAATGTACGCCTTCAGGTTCCCGTTCAGCATGTGGGGCAGGATGATCATTGGCAGCCCGTTGGTGCCGAGGGCGACTCCGATGAGTGTGAGTACGTTCTCGTGCCGGAACTCTCGCATGATCATCCCTTCGCGCAGGAACGCCTCGATACTGTCCGTGTCACACGCTTCACCTACACCATGAGTGTATGCACACTTTGCAATAACCCGCGCTGTTTGTCATGTGAATAGATTAAACAATACGTATATCTCCCGAGCAGTGTATTTACTTAGATAAAATACATTTAAATAGTTACAGTTATGACTAGTTTGTACTTGCATTAATATTTATGACGCATTTAGCTTCCTTGTTACCGTGGGAAAGACTATAGTAAAGTTTTAAACAATAACATGAAGAGATGACCGACGACAACAAGTATGTACACGACGATAATGACGACGATGGAGTTGGATATATTTAGCCCCCTCGCTCGCATCCTACATTGCAGTCTTTCTCCCATTAAAACACACCTGTTTCAGATAAGAACATTTAATTTACCTCGGATGGTCTTCACGGCGACCTTTTCGTGTGTCAGAGCTCCGTAGTCGTTACTGGATCGCGCGTCTTTTGCTAATGTTGCTTCATACACGCAGCCAAACTGACCTGCAAAGATGGTATACCGCATTCAACCAGGGATACACATAGGGCAAGACAAAATCATCACACAGAATCGACAGATGTGCTATCTACGTAAACTTTGAAATACTTATAAATACGACAGTATAACTAGGAAATACTGGTAGATGAAGAAACCCAAAACACGTTATGAATGACATGAGAAGTGTGTGTCGGTTCATGGCGGTTAATATTGCCCAAGTTGAAATACAATTATACCAAGTCTTGTTATCTGTCACAGTATAAAATTGTATTTAATAATTAACTTATAGTTTTTATAATAAGACATTTAATAAAACGTAGTTCGTAGATACTAGTCAACGAGACCATTTGACAACCAACATTCATCAAATAACTGTAAAGATTTGTAAAGAACGCATGCACGTTTAGTTGAACATGTTTTGTATACCACAGAAAACATTGGAGATTGGACTATTTACAATAAAAAGATATATAATAGAATACGTCAACGACTCACTGTCAATGTGTGAACAAGCTTGACGGATTAAGCGTACATACACACAAATCAAACGGGCGTAATACTTGTTACTGGTATTGCTTTTTGTAGAGGCAGAACACATAATTTGGAGTACTGAAAAGTATGTTCAATATCGTTTTAACGTTCGAAAGGTATTTGCAGTCGTTTTGCAAGTAGATGCAATATTTAATCATGTGTAATACATACGCAAGCCCATGATAGTATCATGCTCGCATGCAATGCATACATGTACACGCATGAATATCCACATATATATGTTTGTGTGTGTGTGTGTGTGTGTGTGTGTGTGTGTGTGTGCGTGCGTGCGTGCGTGCGTGCGTGTGTGTGTGTGGATATTCATGCGTATATATACTTATATATATATATATATATATATATATATATATATATATATATATATATTATATATATATATATATATAATTATATATATATATATATAATTATATATATATATATATATATAATTATATATATATATATATATAATTATATATATATATATATATATAATTATATATATATATATATATATATATATATATATAATCATAGATATATATATATACACACCCGCACATGTATACAAATCCGCGCGCGCACACATACTCACACACACACGCACGCACGCACGCACGCACACATCCGCTCATATCTACAAGCATGCGCGCACATAGCATCTACACATACACACACTCACGTTAACTGTCGTGTTGTCACTACATCTCCTAGAGCAATATGATTACCCGAAGAATGGATTATCATAAAAAAACAATAAAAGCAAACGCAGGGAGAATGCCAAGCAACATGCGGGACGAGTAAAGGACATGCGGATAGAAAGTCACACGAAATCAACGCCGTGAGAATGCAAACAATGTCGCACCATCGGCAGTTTTTTTCGGCACCATAATAAGTGTGACTGTGTTAAAGTGTTGTCATTACCCCGCCCTGTCAAAGTTTTACGTGACTAACTTCTTACCTTTACCAACTGGGTGTTCTATTAACAGTCTCCTGGCATCGATTCTATGTTCGTCGATCAGGATCTTCAGGTCTTCATCCAGCTTCCCGCAGTATGGAGAATCTCTAAACGTTTTCGCGTCCTCACATTTGAGTTTATCGATGAAGACGTCTGACAGTTCATCTTGGCTTTCGCTGCTGAAACTATGCTCTTTTTCAGAATGTGACCCAGTGTGTTTTTCGTGCGCACACTTTTTCTTGACTATGAACAAAATAATGAGAACCCCGACAAAAATGAAGAACCCCACCAAGCCGTAGGATATTTCCTGCGTAGTGCTGCCCCCATCCGGCGAACTTGTCGTCAATTCGTTTTCGGCTTCCATTATTGTGTTTTTTCACATAGTCTTGTGGCGACGTTCCGTCTGTATATAAAACGACATTTCACAGTGTTCATCACTACTCATATAAACATCTAGCGCCCAAAAACGTTATACATATTAAAGTAAAATTTATTTTAGCACACATTCATGTGTAATAAATTACTTATCCAAGTCATATAAAAATGTTGCACGGCCGTGTGGCAAACAGACACAGTTTCTATTACCATCTTCCATCTATAATGACACCAACCGCCTACCCCTAGCTGTTTGACTTTGAGCCGCCTCTCGCAACCCGCTATTGACTAAGTTGTGCTGGCCTCTTTCCCTACTAAATCAACGAGCTACCTAGAAATGACACTGTTTGTTCCGTAGCATCAGGAAGTAGCAACACAACGTTATCCAAAGTGCACCGAACAACACTGCCGTCACGGGCAGTGTGTTTACCAAATACCAACCAATTCCACGTATCTACTCATATTTTAATACAGGGCAGCGGCTCAACGTGTTGTTTTGCAACACGCGGGAACACGCCGCGGCATTTAGAACTGAGCACGTGAGGAGGACTTTGGAACCATTTGTCTTCCATTGCGCTCTGTGTATCGGTGGCAGTTTTTACACATTGTCCCTTCCAAGGATATGCGGGGTAAATGTGTAATCAGTTGATGGGATGAGGGAAAACATTGTTGTGTGAGCCGTTTTAACTTAAAATAGCACACGTGAACGCATGTTTATTATGGACATTTTGTGTGCGTGTGTGTGTGTGTGTGTGTGTGTGTGTGTGTGCGTGCGTGCGCGTGCGTGCGTGCGTGCGTGCGTATTTGTGTGTGATTATAATAATTATTATATATAATATATATATATATATATATATATATATATATATATGTATATATATGATTCATAATATATATATATATATATATATATATATATATATATATATATATATATATATATATATATATATATATATATATATGTATATAATATATATATATATATATATATTATATATAATTAGTAGATGCATTCACAAAACTATTGAGATGAACAGTGCTTTATAATGTATTTAAGCAAGAATGCTTCAACAAATCTGAAAGTGTTCAAAAACAAAACTTCGATAGCGTATTTGAATATATACAAGCATTGACATCATAACCAACATCCAGGACGTATTCGAACAATAACTCGTGCCTCAATCATGACATTGTCCCATGTACGGTGTTTAGACCAATTGTCAAAAATAAGTTTAATTATGCATGCTATATAGCTACATACATGTAAAATGTCCAGAATTCGTGTACGTTGCACAAAGTCACTAAACGTACCTTACGGAAATACACTGACACTTGCTGTTGCAGAACGTTTTCCTTACGTCTTCCTCACGAGACAAAGCTCACTAATCATAGTTGTTTAGGGGCGCAGTTGACAGCAAACTGCTTGGGAATTCCCGCTACTCAGTGCGTCGGCGCTGATTCGCTGTTTGCGGGGTCGTTGTCTAGTCACCGCCTCGTGAAACCTTAACCCTTTGCCCCGAGCGACAGGTTGGTTGACAGGCCACTGTACTGAATGACTGTTGACACGTACGTTAATCGCACCGTTCATTCCAGACGGTTGAATTATTTCGCGAATTTGTGGGTGTTTGAGTTAGTGTTAGAGTCAGCAACTGTGTGGTGTTCGCCACTATCACTCGAAAATTGAGCCATCAATGAACCGATATTTCACTACAATATAATTATATAGTGTATAGGCGTCCACATCGTAATACATGATAACGTAATCGTCACGACAAACAATGTTAAGAATGTGTACACAGTGTCGCGATAAGATAGTGTGTTGTACTAACACTGACTGGTATTACGCATTACTACACGGCCTATAACACAATACCATCTAACAGACCACCTCAGCCGCTTGCTTACCTCCACACGCGAGACAGTAGGCCGACCAGGAGGGTGCCGGTTAAGTCGTGTCGACAGGCTCGGTCCGGCAAAACACTGCTGACAAGTATCGACGACAAAGTGTGACAAACGCTAGATACAGCCGATATAAGTGAACGCGGATGTAGACTTACACCAAGTCGCAGCGATACGATGTAGCCGGATAGCGGACGGACATAAAAACATCGGCTCTGACTCAACGCTGCGGGAAACGCTGAGCCGACTCACTTCGGTTGAATACTTCGGTTGAATGACGAGCTCGGGTCAAAGTGTATTATATATAGTTGGTCTGTATGCGGCTTCGCTGGCCTACTTTTTATTACTAAATATCCACCCAGCGCATCGCTTCGTGTACAACATTGCAAAACTACATAATGCTTAGTCTTGTGTAATGGATACGGTGAATTACGCAAAACAGAAAACGTCGACAGTATCAACGATCGAGTGTTTGGCGGAGAACAACGAGAAAAACATGAACAAAAACAATTGGCTAAGTATTTTTGCAAGGATATACTGTAGTCCAATTTTAGAGCGGCCACCCCGCGTCATTCTGCAGAGGTAGTTTGGCCGGATAAGAAGGGTGACCGCTATACAAGGGTAACCCGTGTCGGTCTTCTATCTTCTACATATGACTTCACACGTTGTCGCCTGTTGAGGTAACGTCTAATAATGGCGCACCCAGGCAGACTGCGTGGCCCACATGCACGATAAACACCCCGGGAGATCAAGTTACCTTGACAGCGGCTCATGAGCGCCATGACCCCACGGGGCCGCTGCAGAAGGGTGAAATGGCCTGTTCATTCCGTTAAACGGGGGGGGGGGGGGCTCTAGGGGGTTGTTGGATAAAATAGTTACTCCAACTGAAATCTGGCCGCAGTTCACGGGTGGCCGTTAGTGAGAGGGGCACTCAAGATGGGGGTAGGACTATTCTACCAGCTATTGATGTAGGTATGTTCACAGAAAGCGAGTAACACTGAAGTATGTAGGCCAAGTGACCACAATGACCACACGAGGCCCATTTAGACCACTGATCCCTGCAACTGCCACAGCTAGACTACCCCGATAAAGTTTTAGGGTCTAATTATAAACTATTACCAACTATTAACAAATACCGCAGGACAATCGGCAAAGCAGGTTATCAGCGTGCAGAATGATGACCATTTAACAACATTCGATGGTTTCATATGCACAATCTCAGCGACAGTCTGGTCATTGTGTGGCACTGGCCATCTGTCACCAACGATGTGGTCAGTCAGCTTCGGTTTCTTGGCGAGACAGGTTCGACAAACGAGCGATCACTGGTAGTATCAGGTTTGCTGATCGAATTCCTGACGCAGACGATCGGAATGCCATTGGCAATTGCGTCCACACATACTCCATCAACTGACAGCTTCATGTCATATCTCGGTGTGTGGGGATAAATAATTATTCTTTCACATAGTTAGTAAATTCTTCGTAGAAATGACGAAGATGTAGCTTTATGACGTTCGCAGCTTTCTACCAAAACTCGAATATTTTCCGTCTACCCTTAGCATAGCAGGTAACAAACAGCTACACACCGTACCTTTAGACGGGGAGAGAATACGCTTTCAAAAACTATGTGACGAGACTATTTTGCAAACAAAAATGAAGTAACTGAGAACAAATGTTTGTGTATATCCTACTGTGGCAGCTGTGGATATGTTTAGTTATTAAGTTATGTTTTACGCGGCCGTGAGCGGGTCCCTAGCTCAGCCGTCTGTCCGTCCTTGTCTGTCGACACAGCCCGTGGGTCGCGGCACTGAGTCTGGCAGCCTGGCATTCTTTATTGGTTCCATTGAAAGGAACACAAATAGAACTAGGTCTTAGCCAGGGGTGTCACCCTCTGTATGTGGATATACAACAATGGTAACACGCATACACCCGGTGACACGCGCACGCACGCACGCACGCACGCACGCACGCACGCACGCACACATGCATATATGCACACACACACGCACCCGCGGGCGCACATACACACATACACATACATGCACACACACACACACACACACACACACACACACACACACACACACACACACACACACACACACACACACACACACACACACACACACACACACACACACACACATACATACATATATATATATATATACACACACACATATATATATATATATATATATATATATATATATATATATATATATATATATATATATATATACAATATATCTATACAAGCGCGCACACACACGCACGCACGCACGCACGCACACACACACACACACACACACACACACACACACACACGAATGCACGTATAGTACAAATATAACACTCACACCTTCCATTCCAACACACTGTCATCGTGTTAAAACAAGCAGCTAAAAGTCGCGGATGGCCGGCATGTGACTATGAGTAATAACTAAAGTTACGCAAGCGAAGCAGGCGAAACAAGCAAAGCAATCAATACAACCATGCCGATAGCGCCGAGCCAACAATCCCCTACCTTTCCCGATGATTGCCCCGAGCGACAGCCGTGCCGGATTTATCAACATCTCCTCCACAAGAGCTCTCATATCCGGATCACTGATGCAACTGCTTTTCCGATACCGCACTTTGTAGTCGGACTCCCGATATATGGAGCCGATCATTTCGGTTACGTTGCTATGTGCTTTCGGACTTTCTGTCTCTTCGCTGACAATGGAAACCCCGTCGTCTTCCGGTGCCTCCTCTTGGTCGTGTTGACACTTCCCTTTGCGGTTGCGAATGATGATGATAATGATGATGACAATAAAGAAGACGACGGCCCCCACTAGTCCGACGGAGGCCCCTGTGTCGACGCCCGAGGAGCTGGCGACCGTCGAGTTGGCTGAAGACATCGCCTCGGTCGTTCTACTTCTAGTTGTGTCGGCCGCAACTTTCGCCGTGCCGTTGAGTGGGTGCAGCTGCAAATCCATCGCCTCCACAAGTCATTCCTTGACCCCGACTAGAAAACAACGAGGGAGCCGCGTGTAAAGACGTGACACTGACGAGGGATGCGTTCAAAACACGTCACAGTGGGTAAGTGATGTGTTGATGTTCTATGGATGTTTGTGGGTATATAGTTTTCGTTATCGTTTTCGTTTTGTTGACGTGGGAGAGCAACGGATGAATGACCCCTTTTTGCAGGTAAGACCATCTACCCGAAAGGGCTAAGCTGATTTGATCAGATTTCAGGGTTTAGAATTTACATTCGCCAGTTGCCAGTGCATTAGGGTTATCGTTCATGTTTCACCAAATCCTAAACAGAGGATACTTGAACAGAGGACACGCATTTCCCATAAATACATTCATACACACGCGCACACACGCACACGCGCGCACACACACACACACACGCACGCACACACGCACACATGCACACACGCACACACGCACACACGCACACCTACACACCTACACACATACATACGTATATAATAATGCGTGCGTGGTTGTGTGTATGACATGTAGATATATTCGACATACGAAATTATTCATTCTCGTAATAGATTACTAACTAATGGAACCAATCACCTGCAGTCTAATTAATGAATGTTGCAGCATGAGTGTTTCTCAATAAGCCAACAGTATCCTTGTTCACCATCTACCATCTGGGATTTTGCTCTCTATAATAACCTTGTTGCATATTGATTTCACCACCTTCTCGAAGGGGATCGAAAGTTACGATGTACACAGCGAAGAATTTGAACACCCAACTCATGTTAACAACCATGCAGTCATTTCTGTAATTAAACACATCGTTCCCAGTCCTGTGAAAGTGTGAAGACGATACAAGAGCCTGTGTTATAAAAAAAACGTGGAAGGGGTGGATAGATTTACTAGATTACCAGCACTGTTGGGTACTTGGAAGGACTAATCAACAACGAAGTCGTGATTATCTACTCTAGAGGCAGCTGTTGAGGCTAACCAAAGAGGACACCACGAAACAGTAATTCACGTTAATTTGACTAACGAGGGAACATACAAAACAATGAGGTGTTTTTGTCACGTGGCCATCTCCGATCACTGACGACTGTTGCGGCTGAATGTGAAAGGAAGATTTGTTCAAAACAACTCTTTTTTTAATAAATTATATCGTCGCTATCCAAAAAATTCGATATAATTTCATGAAATTAGTAGGCAGTTGAGTTTTTCGAATGAATGGATGGATGGGTGGGTGGGTGGGTGGGTGGATGGATGGATGGATGGATGGATGGATGGATGGATGGATGGATGGATGGATGGATGAATAGTTGGGGACCCGAGGAGTGAGTGAGTGAGTGAGTGAGTGAGTGAGTGAGTGAGTGAGTGAGTGAGTGAGTGAGTGAGTGAGTGAGTGAGTGAGTGAGTGAGTGAGTGAGTGAGTGAGTGAGTGAGTGAGTGAGTGAGTGAGTGAGTGAGTCGGTGAATGAGTAGGTGAGTTATCCATTCATTCAGGTGTGAATTAATTAGGGTGTGGGGGATGAGTGGGTGAGTGAGTGAGTGAGTGAGTGAGTGAGTGAGTGAGTGAAGAGACAGAGGAGTGAGTGAGTGAGTGAGTGAGTGAGTGGGTGGGTGAGTGGGTGAGTGGGTGAGTGTGTGAGTGTGTGAGTGAGTGAGTGAGTGAGTGAGTGAGTGAGTGAGTGAGTGAAAAGCACATGTGCTTGCTCTTCACGTTATGCCCAACACTGTGTACACTACATTACCCTACTTACGGTCTCGACGTGAATTACATCCACGAAAACATCCGTGTGTTCTCCGTCCAATGGCAAGGCTTCTGTCAGTGTCAGTGGTCTCTGCCACTCCCTGTGCCGGTGTAGTTCCGCTTGCGGATGATCCAGTCGCCGGCGGTGTGTGGAGGGTGCGAAGTCCGGTAGTATACGCCCCCTGTTCGGCACAAATACCAGCCGAGTGAGTAGACTCTGTACACGCCTATACGCACGCAAACCTTGGCGTATCGTTGCTACTGTCTAGCGCACCCATAGCGCACCACACCGTGAACGGCCGTCAGTGAGAGCGAGCGAAGCGCATGCGCTGGATACCAGTGATCACGGTAGGTGCAGCTAATATTGGCTAAATAATCGCAGACATCTGTTCAACACTGCGTTCCACGGACACTAGTATCTATGTGTGAGTGTCAGCGCTGTGCTTCGTAGAGATGCTCTCTTAGATCTGTATCGCCGCTTGCTGTAACCGTCCCGCAAGCTGCTAGCACCGATATCGGTTGACCCAATTCTACAAGCGTCGCGTGCGTAGCCGTGACCTGTATCCTGTCCCCATCCTGTACCGAGCGAGGACAACAGCCGGGCAAAAGTCCCCGGCTTTGTAGCTTTATCGCCGCCTGATAATTGGTCTCTTACAATAGGCATAGGGATCAATGTCAGATTATCGGCGAATGCAATGGAATGACCCTGAAAAAACTATAACTGTTTATAAACATAAACTACATGTAAAATAGTTATTGTTTATATTTTTAAGATACGATATGACTTCTTCAATTGTCTATAGTGTGTATCTATAATATATAATTATGTAATGATATGGTTTTTAAAATTAATTACGTATATAACAATATACAATTGTTGTCCTGGAGTGAGGGTGACACCAGGAATTGCAACACCCGAGGAAGTGTTGTTGCCCGAGGGCGAAGCCCGAGGGCAACAACACTTCCGAGGGTGTTGCAATCCTGGTGTCACCCGAACGGAAGGGCAATAATTGTTTTGTTATACCAAACTGTCATTAAGTAACAGCAACACGTAACTTATGGTACCAGTACCACCAGTTTAATATTTGTAAACTTCAACAGTTTCCACTCAGAACATGGAATTCTAATGTCCGCCATGTTGACCCGCTTGACAGTTCTGATACGCAGCGCCGCCCAGCGAGTGGGCCGATGTAACGACCGCAGCGCCGCCGCTGCGCTGAACAATTGGGATATTGTGCCCCTCTCAGGCTATTGTGCACCTCTCGGACTATTGTGCCCCTCTCGGCTCATTCATCAGTGTATTACGGTGATTTGCGTCATTCGCGCTTACCATTGAGTGTATTACAGTGAGGTATAACAATATACAATTGTTGTCCTGGAGTGAGGGTGACACCAGGAATTGCAACACCCGAGGAAGTGTTGTTGCCCGAGGGCGAAGCCCGAGGGCAACAACACTTCCGAGGGTGTTGCAATCCTGGTGTCACCCGAACGGAAGGGCAATAATTGTTTTGTTATACCAAACTGTCATTAAGTAACAGCAACACGTAACTTATGGTACCAGTACCACCAGTTTAATATTTGTAAACTTCAACAGTTTCCACTCAGAACATGGAATTCTAATGTCCGCCATGTTGACCCGCTTGACAGTTCTGATACGCAGCGCCGCCCAGCGAGTGGGCCGATGTAACGACCGCAGCGCCGCCGCTGCGCTGAACAATTGGGATATTGTGCCCCTCTCAGGCTATTGTGCACCTCTCGGACTATTGTGCCCCTCTCGGCTCATTCATCAGTGTATTACGGTGATTTGCGTCATTCGCGCTTACCATTGAGTGTATTACAGTGAGGTATAACAATAATAATTTAATATTTATAAAGCGCAATGTCCACTGTGCTCAACGCGATGTACAATAAAACAACACAAAAATATAATAATTATGGTTACTTCAATTTCTATTGAATTATGTAGCCGGGGAAGTTGAAATCGTGGAATACGTTTAGTGATAACAAATGACGGAAAGATTAAATTGGGGTGGCTAATAAGTAAACACGTTAATGGGTGCAATAGGGAGCAAGGTAGCTATGTAGTCTGTAGTCTGCGAAAGAGAATGAACAGCCGGGTAGAGAAGAACGTAGGGAAAAAACAAGGTGTGAGACGATGCCAGAAAAAAGACACAAGCGAGCAAACTGGAGCTGCATGTGTCTATTTGATGGACGTTCTAAATGTGGTATTTATAGACGAGAGCAGCCAGTAATTATTGTGTTAGGCAACCCGGATTCTCATGGAAGACTACTATTATATTGTATCGTTGTAGCAGGTCCTCTCGGACTGGAGCCGTATTCATGTCGAGGAGATAAACTACCCAGAGGTAAATGACGTAATCGCCGATAGTAAAAGAATACAGAATCACGTGCCGTTATCTGGCGGTTATAGCGTTACCTCCGGGTAGGAAGACTTAACCGGGCGACGTGAATCCGGCTCCAGGTCAACAACAACAACAACAACAACAACAACAACAACAACAACAACAACAACAACAAAAGTTGGGTACCAAAAGTTGACCGACTATAATTTGAAATCAGGAATACACTGTACGTAGGAAAATTACGTTTTGAAATGTGGATAACACGTGATAGACAATTATATTAGCGTTTTAATAACTGGTATGTGACAAAATGTGTGGTAGAAATGGGTCTCTAAATAAATTATTCTACGATGGCAATATGGCAGAGGTAGGCATGGTATTCAACAAGTACAGCGCGTGGGAATTGAGCTTATTATCCTTATTTTTGTTTGTTTTAGACGGTAGTACCTCCATTAAACAATAAAAACAAATATCGTCATAGGGCCTATATCCCATCGTTTTGTGAATCTATTATAAAGCATGCCTGCAAATTGGAATAATTAGCCTAATTAAAACCACATAAATCTGACAAACGGCCGCTCGTTTCCTTTGAAGCTGACAATCCAGCTTTAGTTTATGTCTGATTTCGATGGAGTGGGTCCCGAGTATTGAGATACCGCAGGCAACAACACAAATTGATTTGCTCTTACTGTTTACACGGCATATCGATAGTTCTGAAAAAGCGGAAACCACAATTTGCGTGGTGATGCTAGGTCATACTACCAGGAAGTCGAAAACAAAACATTTCCAGTGCCAAATTGTACAACCAGGAAGTAAAACAAATTCCACCGCGCAATTTTACAAGGAAGACATAAAAAAATACTCCTAGTGACATGACAATGACGTACATAATGGATAAAACGGAAATTGAGTAAGCTGCTAACATACGTAAAAACACCATGGCATTGAACAGATTATGCATAATTGTTCTAGTTGTTTCCACCACTCGGCAACGTTATATTATCTGACTAATCTGTAATGTTTTGTGGATATAATGCTATGATCTTACGAGGTCTCATTCAGCAAATCATCCTTTTTCAGAACATTATCGCTAAGCCAACCTTTCAGTGTTAGCACTACGGTGGCAGGGAGCTTACTGTTCTCAGTGCTTCTTTTACGAGTCCGGATTTTACACCAAGTACACCTTGCCAGGCGCCATCCCGACCCGGATGTTGAACCGGGAGCGCCGACATGCCTTGGGCTGATGTGTTAACGAATGTGCTATCGCCCCCCCCCCCCCCCCCCAACGTAGTCTGCATCACAAATAGGCCGTACCTAAAATCATTGTGGAATTTAATTGAAAGGTAGTCAACGAAAGACAAAAAGTGTAGTTGTCCAAAAATGTCGATCCCTTTCTCGGACATCGTGGTTTTGGAAACACTATGACTAAATGGGAGTACAGGGAAACATTTGTTTTCACGCTGCATCTCTGTACCAATGATAAGAAACTTTGTATTGCCTACATTTAGCTTTAATGTACAAAGATGAGGAAACATCCTGCCGTGAGT
>OZ024857.1:27989600-28024600 GCA_964017155.1 Oasisia sp. SBJ-2009 | reverse complement strand
GTGTCAGTGTGACGTCAGAAATAGACATAGAAAAACCATATTTGGCAAATAGCATCATTAGATAGTAGGGAAGGCTACCATATATGATTTAGGGGCTTTCCACAAAGCAATTCCATAAGTTTAGCCATTGCGTCCCAAATATAATGAAAAAGCGTCCTCCGCCTGACACGTTCATGTCAGAAATTAATATTTACAAGCCTTTCGAAATTAACAACATGGACTCTTTTCCAAATAGAAAACTTCCCAAAGCCATATGTTTCTATTTGGTACCACGATGACCTCTCTATCTTGAAAATTGTGCCCGCTGTGGGTGAAAAGCCTAACGTACCCCCTAAATGACTGAAATTTCAGTTATCGGATTTCGGTTCTTCTAACGTGCTACCATCTTTAATTTTTGGACAATAACCTTGATCTTTAAGTTGATTTCATGTTTATCAGTGTTGTTCAAGTTTACTGTGCATATCTGAATTCTATATAAGGTCAAAGTCAACGATAAACGTTCAAGGTCAATTGATTTTACCCCCACGCATGGACTGTGTGGGTGCAGAAATCAAGCTATGCTTAACCATGTGTCAGGTAGTACCTCGTTCTGAAGCCCTGCACATCTAGATGTCGATTCTAGACTTTGTCTCGTCATACAATCAAGCAGGATACCCTGGTCGTAAAGGCCCCTGAATGTAATACTGCCCCCCCCCCCCCCCCCCGCTATATCTGCCAAATTAGCGACCACGGAATTACGCTAAATAGTTAAAGTGCTACAGTGATTAGCAATTCTGGTGTTGTGAAGAGGCAACCCGAAGGAGCAATTTTCCATAGTGATTGGGACAATTTCTATCAGTTGGTTTCAGATGTGTATGTAGCATGGTCTGTTCAGTGAGAAATGGAGAACTGGGAGAAACTGGACGCTTCTGGCTCGAATACTTGGATTGCATCTGGCTCGTCTTGTCATTGAACAACGCAATCAAAATGAATGACTACGACAGGTACAAGTCTGCATAAGCCTGTGCAAATCAGCAGAATTATGCTTGATTTCTCACATATTACGGCCACTTTCTAGAACACATTGAGAAAACGCACCCTGGTTCAGAGAAACTGCTGCGTGCTGGGGCTATCTGTGTTGCCAGATCGCACTATCTGCTGCCACACTGATAAAACAATAGAAGAGACAGCTATGAAGTGGCTCAAGACTATATCAGGTTCTGGTACATATTCTGCTGGAATCAGCGGTATCACCAGTAATTATGAAGCGAGTCAACGTCACCTTTTGACTGTGCATGCCAAGGGGAAAAATGCTCGAAAACAGACAGGCCGCCAGAGCAGCGCGAGCTACAGGATGCAGTAGTAAGCGAAAACTGCAACTGACGAAAGGCAATTAAAGGCAAAGCTCTCGCCAAGAAAACAAAATCAGTGGAATGGTTCTGGTTAGTATGTGACGAGAATTAGCCGACAGCAGGTCGCATGAACAGTGGATCCAGTGTCAGATGTGCCTCAGATGGGCACACACTGAAAGCACCACAGGCGACGACACATATATGTGTCACTTGTGCGACTCTGACAGCGAGTAGGCCTTATTCGTCAGGTTCCTGTCGTTGCCGATCTGATGATATATGTCATACTAGTCTTGTTTTTAATTTCGATTTTCATCTTTCTTTTTAATTTTATTGTGGAAAGGAATACCTAACGAGTGTGCATTGCATTCACAATATACGTTACATCAGATACTTAGTTAAAACATGCGACTAATTACTGGGCCTACTGTGTTTTGACAACTATAAATAACCATCACATGTTTGTAATCGAAATGATTGTTATTGCAATTTCTGGTAATAAAACTATGTTTTGTTTGGTCAGATAGTGTGTTTAAAAGCTGAACTCCAATACGGAATATACTATATATGCAATGATACATCGTTATTATTAAGTATTAAATAATGTATATAGCTTACAGAAAGCAGTAGCATCAATTGTGTAATTTTATGTTGTGTTACAACTTACCCCAATGGTAAAACATACGTGTTACAACCTACCCCGTACTCTGTTACAACTTGCCCCGCATCGGGGTAAGTTGTAACACTTTAGGACACCTCATATAATACATCATACCGTAAATGTGAAATATCCCGGACAATTAATTATCTCCAATTATCTGCGGGAGATATATGAGGACCTTTTGGCATAAAAATAGTTTCGATCGGTTACGAAACCCTCCCGCAATCCTGAAATATGTTGTTTTATGTTACAACTAGCCCCGGTCTCCCCTACCCATGAGATAATTGGAACGCACCATTTCATTTTACTAACTGGCAGACTTGTTCAACCGAAAACCATCTTGACGTCTCTGGGAAGATTCAGCTACGCTAGAAGGAGTCAGGGAAGTGACCAGTATACAAATATTCGTTGCAGTATTGCTGTGTATGGTCTGATACAGATTGACACGGTTGAGTGAACAACTGGAGCACCCAAATTTCGACACGGCCGCACAGGATTCAAACTTGGGTTCTGTCGATGTCCAAGGCTCTAGGCCCGGCACTGCGCCGTCGGGCTCTAAAGCGTTATCCCCAACTAACAAGGGGAATTATTAGTTAATTGAATTTCCTATTTATTTACTTACTTACTTTTAATAATACTGCTAATATTTACACAACCTATAAATAATGTGTTCCAGTCAATTCTGATCCTATGCGAGAAACACAACATTCTGATAGACATTCGAACTACATTGTTCCACAAATATCGCAATACTGAGTGCCTTGGTTTTCCTTTGTCCTTCTTCCTGACATTACATGACACTCCCCTGTGTGATGGGCTCTGAAAGCAATGTTCGTTCCAGGGACGGCCATCGCGGGGACGGATGCCGTTCAAGGCATTGCGGACATGATCAGCAACGTGACGTCAGCGGCCAACGAAACAATGGCTCTTGGCGAGGAACCGTGGAAGCTGCGCATACGTGAGGCAAGTTCGGCAACACTGGTATTTTACCAAAGTAAGGAAACAGCATGCAAAACAGGCACCCTAATGAAAATACGCCTGTTTTGGTGTTTCTGTGTTATGTGTAATTATATTTCTGGTGTTACTGCTAAGGAATTAGTAACTGGGAATACTAAATCCGTTCTGAAACACGAAAAGCAAATAATAATAATAGGTTATCGCATTCAAAGAGATTATTTTAACACGGTATTATATTATATTATATAAGTTGTCCAGTAAAGCTTACGATAATAGATACGATGTGAAGATACGATAACTTGCTTATTTGTTTATTATTTAGAGTACTTAATTTATTTATTTTACCAATTTTAGTGCTGATTAATATTATTATCATTTTAATGTGCCTTATCAACCGTATATGGATCACCAATCTTATTACCGGCATGTTAATGGGTAACTGAAGAAAAATTCCCGTTTTTAATGTGGTGTTTTAAACGGACAATAAAGTCTTTTGAATCTTTGAATACGAACACTGTAGTTCTTTCTCGGTTGCTGCACCAACTCTATGGAATTCACTTCCTGTCAGCGTTAAATTAGAAGGGCATATACTATAGTTTCATTTGGCTGGGGTCTAAACATCTATCTTTTCAATAGTGCCTATCCTCCTTAGCTTCCTAGCACTTTCATCCATCCGTTAGCGAGTCGTGCATTACATGCAATACGAGATTGCATAATTCTTTGGTTTTGATGGACATCTGAGTTTGATTTTCCATTATATTGCCGCATAGGAAGTCCTTTAATTATTACTATTATTATTAGTTATAATATAGTGTCTTACATTTAAATCGTCGGAACATACTTTTGTGCATATTTACATATTAATCCTTTCTGGTTTGTGTCTTCTCCGATGAAAACCACTTAACATACGCGAAGTGGTTTAGTTTACTTTATTTGGCTCTGGGGCACTTTCAGCTTTCCGATCGCCACATCAGCAGCAAGAGAGCATTTAGTTTTAATACTTTCGTTTTTTCATTTCATATTTATTATGCTTGCACGTTATATGTTCTATAATAAGTTACGCATTTCGCACAGATCCAAGGCGCCATCATGGTGGCGTCCATTTTTCAAGTATTGATCGGTTTCACGGGCGCCATTGGCTGGATGCTGCAGTACATCGGGCCGCTCTCCATCTCACCGACCATCTCTCTCGCGGGACTCGCTCTCTTCGACGTCGCCACGGGCTTCGCCGCCAAACAGTGGTGGATCACACTCGTGTAGGTGGCGTGATTTAAATATAACAAACTCAAACACCATTAACACTTATTATAAAAGCAACATCGCAAGTATGAATGTGTATATGTATATATGTATGTATGTATGTATGTATGTATGTATGTATGTATGTATGTATGTATGTATGTATGTATATATATAAATATATATATATAAATATATATATATATAAATATATATATATATACATGTATATATATATATATATATGCATATATACACACATTATATACTTATATATATATATATATAATACATATATACGTCGAAATGTGGTAATACGTGTATAAAATGGATGGGTCTGTGAAACGGGACCTGGGTATGTGTGTGCGTGCGTGCGTGCGTGCGTGCGTGTGTGTATTGAGTAACTGAGTACAATGACAGAAAAGTGCCTAGGTAAGAAAGTGAGACTCCAGAATTCCATCAATGACTTGACCTAATACACTGTCAAATATCGATGAATATGCTCCAGGCCTATTTTTGTTTCACCAAATTAGACCACACACCTGGGAAACCATTTTTGTCAAAAGAAGATGAACATAAAATGGACATGGTTTAAATAGTCTTGTATTTACAGTGTGTCTTTAAAATGATATGGATTGAATTCTTGTAACTATGTTTGATGCATTTGATCGGTTGTATTACAATAAGAGTATCGATTTGTCTTTCAGAACGGTCCTGTTGATTGTTGCCTTTTCGCAATACTCGAAGAACATCAGTGTTCCTTGTCTGATGTTTGAGAGGGGGAAGGGCTTTCGCAAGACGCATTTCCCGTTATTTCGCTTATTCCCGGTGAGTACCAAATATAAAGAAATGAACACGTTCCATCTAACTCATCCGCCATGAAAATCGATATCCGTTTACACGAATGAAATGGAACATACCTTAAACACCAAAATATTGACCTAAATGCAGTATGTCATGTAGGACCTATTATGCGGGTACAACATTTAAAAATCAATATTCATAATTATGTTATACTAATATTTACTATTGTGATCTTGATTACATGTACTTTTCATTTATTTTATTTCAAAAATGTACACACACAAGCCATTTTATAGTATGTCACTGGTAACAATTGTTAATGATTGCACATTAGCATGTTGTTTATAATTCAATAAACACGGTTATACAAATCCCAAAGAAACTATTTGGATGGAAGTAAGAAATATACTATTGATTGTATTAGTACTATTATATATAATATGTACGACTATCACGTATTAATGATTGTTCTTGCCATGTTGAGGTGCTACTGGCGATTGGCATTACGTGGCTAATCTGCGCCATTCTCACAGTAACGAAGGTGTTTCCTAACGACCCGAATAAGTGGGGATACGGCGCTCAGACCAACATCCGTATTGATGTGTTATCCCAAGCATCCTGGTTCAGAGTGCCATATCCAGGTTAGTACACGGTGTGATGCATATGTGTGTGTGTGTGTGTGTGTGTGTGTGTGTGTGTGTGTGTGTGTGTGTGTGTGTGTGTGTGTGTGTGTGTGTGTGTGTGTGTGTGTGTGTGTGTATATATATAATATATATATTATATATATATATATATACATATATATATATATATATATATATACATATACAGAGAGAGAGAGATATATAACCAACTTTCTACAATAAAACAGTTTATGAGGTCGTATCTCAAAGTATGCACAATTATTCGCATAAGATAAATCGATTGTATTATTAACAATAGCATTATCCAAGATTATGTATGTATGTCAGTATGTATATATAACATATACACATATGTATATATGTATACACACACACGCACCACACCCTCCCACCCACCCACACATCCACACGCACACGCACACACACACACACACAATGATATGAGTATATATAAGTTACAAGCTGTAGATCATTGAATGTGATGTACTGTTGTTACTTGTGTGAACTTGACTTGAGTGTCACGTGTTCGTCCGTCAGGTCAGTGGGGTATGCCTACGGTCAGCACGGCAGCTGTGTTCGGGATGTTGTCCGGCGTGCTGGCGTCCATGCTCGAGTCACTCGGCGACTACTACGCCTGTGCCCGCATGTCCGACGTCCCTCCACCGCCGATGCATGCCATCAACAGAGGTAAGAGAACCTGACACAGGTACCAGGATGTTTTGTTTGTTTAACGAACAGAGCCCACTTAGATATTCGGTACAAAAGCACTCCGCTCGTACTGTAGTATAGAAAACCCTTATTTACTAGCAAAACTAACCACCCTCTACCATCCACATGTGAAGTGGCATATAAACCGAAATAGTCATTAGAAGGTAAACTAAATTAGTGATTGTGTTTCTACGGTTTTGTCGATTTAATATAAAATAACTAGGCTAATTTCTATATCCGCTTACAGTGTTGATTCAGTGGTAACCATGAAACCATGTTTCTTGTCAATTATGTTACCAAAAAAAAGGTTAACAAACGGCAGAAATGACATAATATTGACTTTATCTAAAATTATATTCTATGATTTAAACAAAAACAATCAAATAGTCAATATCATAAATATGTCAACTACATCGGCCCGATGCTGCAGTAAATATCAGTCACGGATGATAACGATCGTTCGATTGCAGGAATCGGCATAGAAGGGATTGGCTGCATACTGGCGGGTGCTTTCGGGTCTGGCAGTGGTACAACATCCTACAGCGAGAACATCGGCGCAATTGGCATCACGAAGGTGACTAGATGTCTTCATTATCCAGACAGCACCGTGTGTCAATACGATGATGTGACTGTCGTCGCATATTGCTCCAAGTTTCGACTGTTGACATTGCACATTACATCGTCCGTCACACAAACATGTGCCTATATCCACAATCATTTTCTTCGATGTGTATTGTTCATTGTGAGACTGCGTCCTCCAAATTGCTACTGTGGCTATTGCTCATGTCCAGATGTACACGTCTTCTGGTTTCTTCGTAGTTTCCTAAGACGTCCTCTTAACTCATCTTCGTCTTTTGATTTTACACTTGGTCAAACTAAGATGTAACTGCGTAACATAACGCAACCTATTAATTCCATTTTAATCTGTTTAGTCAAGCAGTACACTGTTGTTCTTACTATGTGAATAACACGTCCGTAGACAACATAAACATACGCATCTTATGGCACGAGATCAGCACCCCTTCAAAACGCAATAACCTAGTCAAATACAAGAGCAAACACTGTTATCTCGTAAATATGCGTTGTTTTCCAGTCGATCTTTATCGGTGTGGAGTACCTTATCTAACGCTGCCACCTGTTGCCGTAGGTGGCCAGTAGGCGGGTCATCCAGGTCGGAGCCTGCATCATGCTTGCATTTGGTGTCTTTGGCAAGTGTGGTGCTCTGTTCGTCACCATTCCGGACCCAATTGTTGGCGGTGTCTTCATTGTCATGTTTGGTACGTATTGGACAGGGCGGTTGCGTGCCATGTGACGTTAAATTTACCTTTATTAATATTAATGTTGTAACAGCGTGCCTGCCCACCAAGACACACACACCGCGCGCGCGCACACACACACGCACGCCCGTACACCACACACACACACGTAGCACGTAGGAGCTAGCAAACTAAGTTATACACTAAATAAAAATAACTAATTTAACAAGCTTAAAATGCATATGACATGATTAGTTCAAGTCCTGATTCTTTTTGAGAAAGAAAACTTTTAGCATACAGTGTATTACAATTGGAAGCCTGGAACGGTAGAGCCGACATATTCATCACTAAGTGTGATAATTCATTGTGATCTCGCAGTTGGTTCTTTTACTGTTGTCGCGCCAATTTTTGATGTCAGCTGGGCGTGTTTGCCATGTTATAAAAACAAGTTACGCGGACGTTTGACGTAAAGCACATGTTGCAACCGGTGTACGTATTACGTACTGTCCCCCCCCCCCCCCCACGGCGATGTCATCTCTGATTGTTTTTTCTCATTACCTTTTCTCCAGCGGCATCAATATATCTACGTACCTCATTTGCAAAAACGCGTCATATTAATTACTTTTATATTTGTCACTAGGAATATGGAAAAAAATAATAAATACCGTGTCATAGGGATTTGTTATTAACCTAGAGAAAAGACGTTCGTACGTTGTTTGTTTTATTTGTGTGATACTGTTCTAAAAATAGTATAATAAACACGTTGAATGTAAACAGCGCACCAATATTACGTCTAATAAGCCCGAAACAGTAGTCGCCATTTCAAAGTTGCATCCATAACATGTTCAAAATGCAAGCAAATTTAGGACATCCACTATTGGCATTTTTGTTTTACGTTGGCGTGTTCCCACCCTCCTGAACAAATTGGGACAAAATACAACTGATTCAGCAAATTCCCTGTTAAAATGTATCTAACGGAACATACAACCTCCATTATAAACCGAGCCATAATAAAACAAAGCGAATATGTACACACGTCACCACTCAGTCTATCTGTTCTTGTTCCAGGCATGATCACTGCAGTTGGAATCTCGAATCTCCAGTTCGTCGATCTGAACTCCTCCCGAAATCTATTCATCATAGGATTTTCATTCTTCTTTGGATTAGCTCTGCCAAAATATATGGCCGAAAATAAGCACTGCATCAAAACTGGTTAGTTTCACCTTTTGCAACTGTAACACACCACGCATGCGCTCAGTCTAGCTGCATAAAGTGGCTGTACCTTCGCAGACAAATCATTATATGTTGCTTTGAAATTAATTGTTCACTTTGAAGATAGCTCATTGGCTAGTTGATTAACATGAGACTGTGTTCTGCATCCTTCTTCCATGTACACGGGTGAAGTCTGGTAAAGTTTTGTTGAAACAATCAATCTTTTCGTTCTCTTCACACCACCCAGTAAGTAGCCTCCTTTCCCCATCTTTCACCCTCACACGATCGTCTTAAGTCCCTCCTCACACAGTCCTCCATTGTCAACTAAGGCCTTGGCGTTGTTCTGCATCCATTCTTTTCCACTTTCCAAAAAAAAAACTGCCCATCATATTCTGTTTCTCAAAGAAAAACATTCTCAAATAATAACAGTGATAATACTTGTATAGATAACAAGCTGTACAGGCCTGTACTGCCAGCGAGGCTAAGACTGTTTGGGAGTGTTTACATTTGAGTAAAACAATAGGTCTGTCTCTGCAGGAAGTGACGTCATTGACCAGATAGTGACCGTACTCCTGAGCACAAGCATGTTTGTTGGCTGCCTCTCTGGATTCATTCTCGACAACACGATTCCCGGTAAGAGGCCTACATAGATTGGCAGTAGCGGTTTTCTTTCAAGCAGATTTGTTTATTATAAAACAGTTTTATAATAAAAAAAGTGTTATGGTACAAGAGCTAATGGACTAGTTATTCTCTCGCGTCACCAAATTGCAGCACTATAGTATGCATGTTCGTGTGTATATAATGGTTAGTGAAACAACTTGTTGATATGTTAATTTAATATGAATAACTTTAATTTTGTCATTGTTGCGCAACATTAAAGTGTCTGAAGTGATGGTCGGTAGCAGTAGCCGAGGGCTGCATGGTCGCCGACAAGAAATTGCGCTAAAGACAGGTTCATTTGGATAGTTTTTTACAACGCACATTTTATGTTACCAACAAATTCTATCTTACAAATACGTTGCTAAAACACAAACACGTAAGCTCATACACACACACGTTGATCACTGTGAACATGTGTCCGCATGTGCCCAGGTACGGACGAGGAGCGAGGTCTGATCGTGTGGCGGAAGCAGATGGCGCCCGCGGGAGCTGAGGGCGAGCAGAGGGAGCGGGAGTCGGGAGGCCTGTCCGCCTACGACATCCCTTGGATAACGCCGACTCTGCATCGGTGGAAGTGGACCAAATACATGCCGTTTCTGCCGACATTTCAGGAGGGTTGTGGGAACAACTGTTGCAGAGGCAGCAGAGATGATCCAGAATATGACCAGACTGCTCAGAGAGACGAGGTCACGGCTGTTTAGATGTCCTCCAACAGAGGAGACAAGGTTGGAGACAGGAAAGTCTGGGTCTGATGGCGTTTTCAGACTCTTACTGTGTCTTACGACTTGTCATCCATACGATGTCATGCAAGTCCACGCTGTTGTATAAATCGTTAGGTAAAGTGAGTGTCGCATGCTTTTAATGTTACACCTAAAATAACGATATACCTGCACTGCAGTACTATGTTTGCTATCCGCAGCATAGAAGAGATGCTATATTCGATGCAAAGAGGTTGATTGGAATACTTAGCAAAAGGTCTCGTTAAGCTAAAACTACTACATAACGGCATTTTGCGCCAGTTGCTGTGTTCATATATTTTATAGAAATGTGCAATATGTATTGCTTTTATTAGTGTGAAATGTAGCTACCTAAATACGGATTTGCCAGTGTTTTGGTCACGGATAATCTCATTTGCGCTTTATCTTTTCGCTCTTCGATGGTTTGACTGTAACTGGATATATTTTATATGTTTGTATGTTAGCTTTATACAAATTATATCCCAATGGCGAATAATTATGCTATGTCAATTCTGGGTTTGCTTAGGTTTATATTTCTGTCATAACAAATTGCACCATATTTATATATGTATTATAATATATATTATAGTTTTATATGTGGTAACTTTATAAAATAAAACATTAAAGTTCAATGCTAATTCATAATGTGTGTGTATATATGCTTTATGAAATATAGCTAAGGTTGTTTTGGTAGTAAGCCACGGACGGCAATTGAACACACAAGCAGTTGGTTGATCAAAAATAAAATCTATGTATGGTTCACCTGTAGATTATTGCATATAGTTCAGCCATCAATGAAATTGTAATATCCAATTTCTCCATCGAGGGAACAAAGACAACACGAACACACACATACATATATATATAGTATATGCATATATAAACTGTGTATATTATATGTATTATATATATATATACATATATATATATATATATATATATATATATATATATATATACGATATATGTATATATATATATTTATACCAATACTAATGATATTGGAAAGCGATAGCTAATGAGATTGATTGTGATGTTAGCTGTCGGTTTCCAATATCATTAGTATTAGTGAAATGGTTCGAGATGAGTTTTTTATACAAGTAATTCATTGACATATATATATATATATATATATATATATATATATATATATATATATATATATATATATATATACATATATCGTATATATATATGTCAAGGATGGACACGGAGCGTATCGCCAGTATCACACATCTTTATTCTCACAGAATCACAAAGAAGAACGAAGACCCTGTAACCATACAACATATGGGTTACACTCAAAACATATACAATAAAACACAGGAACAACATCCACCAGCAAATATATACACAGTCCAACACAAGACTAACATTGTCATTAAGAAAATACATCTCACTGATGTTTAGTTACTTGGACCTCAATTAACACAACACATGCGTTACACACAAAATATATACAATAGAACACAGGAACAACATTCACCTGCAAATATATATACAATATATATACCGTCCGACATAGGACTAACCCTTGTCCTTACATCCCCATCGGAAAACACATTTAAAACCATATCACCAACGCAAAACAGTTGCATACAGTCAATCAATAAAATAGGACACGTATAATGAATATAAAAAGTCACTCATAGTACCTGCCCACAATCGGCGTCAGGATACAATGTACATCACAGGCACATAACTGGGTAATTCTTCCTGCATCATGAAAGAAACGTACAATATAATTATGCATACACATATTAACGCAACACTAAATCGTACCGACAAATTAAATACGATGACCAATTAGTGCCATGGTCATGTAAACAGTGTCCGGGTGCTGCCAGCTAGCGACCACACCGGTACTACTACATCCGGGGCCTCACATGCCGCCATTTTGCATTTAAGGCAAAATAATTACGCAAAGTACAGAAAATACATAACCGTCGAAGTGGTGACTGACATAAGTGTAAAAATGTAAAAAATGTAAGCGCTACAGCGTCACTGATGGAACGACGTCGAACGTTCTTTCCAAATCCATATATATATATATATATATATATATATATATATATATATATATATATATATATATATATATATATATATATATGTGTTTGGCTAAATACAAAGCTCTTTTACAAACACATATATGCGTTGTTACTTACAGCAAACGAGTCACGATTCCGTATAAACAAGGAGCATTGTCCCACATAAATATATATATATATATATATATATATATATATATATATATATATATATATATATATATATATATATGGCTCTGATCCGGGAGAACTATTTTATCAATCCAACACTAGCTACCAGTGGTGTTTACTTATTGTCGCGTTGCCGTCTCTCGCTTGGCACCGTATGGTAGCCGTAGTTACGGGATAAAGCGTACTGCCACCTCACGGCATCTGTGGAGCCAAACCTAACTGTCGCTCGGCTGCGTAAGTTTGGGCAGTAGAGAGGTGCTAAAACGTGCTGCTACCTCACAGCGTCTGGGTAACGAATGCTAGCGTCCATTAAGATCTAGTGACGTGGTCCCAGATTTGGTCTGGCCCAGATTTGGCACGCATTTATTAAATCAGGGACCACGACAGTAGCGGCATAGCCATAGGATATCTTCGTGATTGACTTCTGTTCTGGAAGATGATTTCCGACATCAAATATTCCAAAATAATTGTTATTCGCGATTTGTTATTCAATAATGCATCCGTTATGCGTTTTGAGAGTAACTGGACCCAAGCGTTAGGTAACTCACTAACACTACGTCAGAGCAGATTTAAAAAGTACGCGTTTTGCGGAACTTGTGCCTGGCCGAATCTGGGCCCACCATACCGGGAGAACTATTAGCGACACCTAGCGAATGAGAGCAAATAACACTAGTGCATGCAACGAATGTGTCCGAAGGAAGGATCTTCACTCACAAGAATGACTGGTGCCGGAGATGGCATTGCAGATTTTATTCAACTAGGCAGTGACCTGGAAAATCAGGAAATTGAGGTAACGGCACAATTGAAATATACGAACTACAGTTTTGTTGTTGAGCTTCCGTAAGAGACGCACTTGTGGGCGATAATATGTAATTATTGACGGTTGTCA
Source organism: Oasisia sp. SBJ-2009 (assembly GCA_964017155.1). Taxonomy (NCBI): domain Eukaryota; kingdom Metazoa; phylum Annelida; class Polychaeta; order Sabellida; family Siboglinidae; genus Oasisia; species Oasisia sp. SBJ-2009. The sequence goes on along the minus strand of OZ024857.1, from coordinate 28,011,283 downwards.
ACGCTTGACTCAAATAAACGAGTTCTGTATCAATAATACGTTATTGTTAATCCGTTAGAACCCGAAGATTATTATGCCAGCACCCGGCAAATATACTAGATCTATCAACGCTTGAATTTTACTAATAAATTTGCAGTAGGATACATGTAGATGTCACAGGTGGCAGTGCCAATTTCAATAATGGCAATGCCAATCATGGCAATAGGGCCCGTACGTGAGTCACGGGCGTCGATCGGTGGGGGAGGGGGGACGCGTCCCCCCCACTTTTCAGTGTGGGGGGGACAGCATAGGAATTGTCCCCCCCACTTTTTAGTCCAGAAAAATTGCGAGGTATATAGCCTGACGCAACACGCCTCTCTCTTAAAAGCGTGTAGCGTACACAGGACTACCTAGACAATAAACTGGCGATATGCAAAGATTCAGCAAAGTTATTTATCGCAAATTCGCAAACAAGTTTTGAGGCATGTTTTGCGCCATAATCCGTGATAGTTATTTAAACACGTAATATTTTAGTGTATTGAACAAAATGTTAGACAACTCTTCATAGTAGTCATCACAGGAGAGTTATCGAACAGCCCGTGGCATTTATACGAAAAATGCTTTGTTATTTCGCTGCACATTGATGATTTTAAATATATCGCGCATACGCAGAAAGGCTAATCGGAAAGTGTATAACTACCGAAAAATGTAAGCAGTTGCCGGGCTCTATCAGTTTGCAACCTTGTGTTAATATTATTAATAGGCTCTAGCCATCAAGCACATTTTAAATGATGAAATTTGTTTTGCACTTTCACCCCTCGCCTGCAGCTTATCGCCTACGGCTGAAGCGGCGGATTCCTGCACTTTGTGCAACTTATTCCCGTATGAGTGATGAAATATTTCTTTGCCAAAATGTTAGATTGGGAAGTTCACCACAGGCACAGCATGGGCGTCGATCAGTGGGGGACGAGGGGGACGCTGACCACCCCACGGCTTGAGGGGGTCAGCATAGGAAATGTCCTCATACTTTTTCAGTTCATAAAACAAATTTATAAGCATATATAGCGAAACTGATCACTCCCCTCTCTTAAACACCCTACATCGGTCTAGTAGTAAAATTAATAATAAGAACTAAACTTCCGACTACCTAGTGGAAAATCACTAGATAAATTGCATGGTGGGCCGCAGCCCGCAACTTGATCTTAGTACAGTAAATGGTCATCATGCCGGGCTCTGTCATTTTGCACCCTTGTGTTGATATATTAATAGGCATTATTAATTAACCATCAAACCAGAGCTGTAACAAGTAGATTTATTTTGTACTTGAGTAAAAGTAAAAGTAACCCTAGAAAAAGCTACTCAAGTAAAGGTAAAAGTACTTCTAAAATAATGTACTTGAAGTACAAGTAAAAAGTAAAAATATGTACTTGAAGTAAACACAAAAGTACTTTTCTCCTGAAACTAGTTCTCAATGTTGTGAATAAAACAAAACATTCACATTTATAATTTTGTGTGTACACGCTATGCATAAAATATAATATTTAATACTAAGAACTATAATGATGCAAACAATACTGCATAGGCCAACTAGACCTACAAGCTGTATATAGACCATGCTTTATTAATAATAGGCCCACAGCAACCATTGTATTCATAAGTTGAACTAGAAGTAATTCACGTTGTCAAAGGGGTGTTACATCTTTCTTAAAACGTTCTTATCATCGTGGGTTATAGATGGATGTATGATTAATTTTATCCTGTGTTACTTGAAGGAGGCATTCGGTCTAGATGAATGCTTATAATAATGTGTCTTTTGAAATATGTCTTCATTTGTAATAATTACTAATTGTAATATTTATTTAAAAAAAATTCAGTTAAATTAAACAGTTACAAACACAGATCTATATTAAAAATAAATAGAAATTATAAAGATGTGGTTCCACAAGACCGGCAGGTTTGCGGTGGGCGATAACGGGGAGCCTTCGATATATATAGCATGTGCAGTCCACAGTGAACATCTAAAGCTAATCAACTGTGTCAACAATACGCAAGACACAAGAAGACAAGTAAGGCAGCTGTTTTTGATGTCTACTCAATGCAAGGCTTTAAATAATCTCAGGGTCAATGCCATTCATGGGCATTGTTGTCTTAGAGGCCCAGTCAGGAAGTCTTGTAACACTCAGTTCAGGCTTGGGAAGTCATATACAGGCATTGGGAAGTCATATACAGGCACCCCTGTAAGCTCTGCATCTTGTCACTCTATAAATCAGGCAAGCAGTGTTGGGTCCAAAATCGACCTCAAATGTTCAGTGGTTGGGGTGGGCCATGGCCCCTCTTCAAATATATGTTGCCAACACAATTATTATAAATAGCGTAACATTAAGGCTTTTTTAGTTTAGAATTAGCACCAGACCAACAATGAATAATTTTTTATATTTAAAAAAAAATACTTATGTGTATTTCAGGTCATATATATATATATATTACATGTCAAATATATAATATATATGACATATAATATATATTATGACGTGTAATATATATATATATATTATATATATGTATATATATATATATATATATATCATGCATACATATATGTGTATATAAATTGGTCCCCCGTCCCCCCACTTTTAAAACCGGATCGACGCCCCTGACGTGAGTCACGATACATGGCGAGACTCCGCGCGATTGGAGCTGATTTGGGGACTGGTCATTAGAATAATATTCGATAGATGACAGTTGTAACTTCCGACTGATAAATATTAGGAAAATCAGGACATAAATATCTTGTGTTATACCTTTCTTATCTTAAATGTCCGATTTAATACTGAGTTTACCACACTATCATAGACATAGCGATTTATGTAGTGCAGATAATAGACACTCCCCAAACATTTAAGCCGTATGTGTTTTTTTACGGGTTTTGCATTTTACATAGCTGTACGTTGTGGTTTCGATAAGCACTTATATCTGACAAGTTGTCTAAATGCACATAATCGTAACACATGTATGCGTTTGCCACAAACAGGTTGTACTGCATGAAAAATGGCACTTTTCTGCATTAGTCAAGATCGCCAAACACAAGTGCAAGCAGGCGTTGCCATGGCAACCATCGTAAATAATCGATAAAAATTCATGATTTCCGTGAGCATTGTCACTGGCAAAGTGTTCAACTGCTATGGCTTGTAATAATCCTTCGGACAGTGTAACTGAAATAATTAGACTGGAACAGTTCGATTATTACAAACAAAAACAAAACAAAGTCCTATACGTTAACATGGAGAATATGGACTTTCTGCCCCCAACTGCCCCCAGCCTCGTTTTCGCGCGAGAGACTTACACGCCCTATGCCAATGCCATGGAATGGGGAATGTCCAACACAGTGCAGTGCAATGTGCCAAACCAATGCAATGGCCGGTGCGCGGACAAAACCCCATCGGATATCATAGATACTAGACTCAAGAATGACTACAAGAATTAAACTTAATTCAGCTTGTATGTATGGACATGGGTAATCTTCCAGTTAATTAGCCTATACAATTTATAAATTATTAGGGCCTTTTCAAAACTGTTTTATATGGCTTTTGTCCAAGGTTTTTTGTCTGGAAACCTCCAGGACAAGCTATGCAACTTGTGCAAGGAAAGCTGTGGATGGCAGGAGCCAGGAAGACCATTCATCAGACACTGCCCAGGGCTTTATGCAGGATCAAATATTTGCCAGTTCACATATTTTAGTGGACATATGCAGGATTACATTTTTGCCAGTTCACATTTTTTAGTGGACATATGGATGTCAACTGTTAAGCCAGTTTACAAACATTAAATGTGTTTTTTGACTGAACTGTACTACAAACACACATGTGACACAATATACACTCATTTGTAAGGCATAACTGACAATAACTATATAGATGCATTTTGAAGACTTGCTCATTCATTTTTTTTACCCATCCACCACCTGTCCACTCATATTTATACCGTCCAAATGACGGGTGGATAAAGCTATGCATTGATCAGAATCGGCCACAACATTTAATGGAAATAAGCAGTCGGATGGATGGAGCTTGAATGAATTTTACATTAAATTTTACGATTCATGAATTTTACAACAGAAATAAAAATAAAGTACTTATTCTTTAATCATTCTTGAGTCTAATATCTATGATGAGGTTTTTTTGTCCAAGGTGTTTATGTCTAGAGGGATGTATATATGGATGGAGTCTTCTTTTTTGGAGGGGTTTTGTTCCGAGGGGGTATTGTCCCCTGCGCGCACACGTGCGTTCACACACACACACACACACACACACACACACACACACACACACACACACACACACACACACACACACACACACAGGCATGTGTACCTGCATATGTATGTATACAGCACCCACCAAAGTGGAGCAGAACTATAAGTGTACTCATTCACCATTGTTTAATGTATATTCTATCAAATATAATGTTTGAGAAAAGTAATAGTTAATGAGAGAAAGAAAAAATTGACAAAGTGCATGTGAGTCATACCTTTAAGGGTTGGACTAGTTGATCACTGGTGTTTAAATTAAAATTACAAGCTAAAAATAAACTTTAGAGTGGATGACAATGCTACACCACACATTCTAATACATTTCCACAGTATATATATAAACATGTTAAACACAATATTACATAACCTTGCAGTTCAGAAATACACATGATGCTGCCACCTAGTGACTATTAGTGTACATTGATTCAATGTCTGGTTTGCATTTCAGTCACCAGGTGGCATTGCTACTCCACAGTTGTATGGTCAGCTGCTGGCAATATATCTCCTGCAGAATGATTTGTAAGTATATACAGTACATAGTGTTGTAACATAAACCCATCTGTATATTAAGTTGGTAACTTTGTAACATTGTAAGTCTGTTTCCTACCAAACAATAAGATGCTCTTCTACACTCATTTGGTACCTGGGATCATCATCATTGGTATTTGACTACCAATTGATGATGTAGTTGAAAATTGCAAATGTAATTATTTAGAGTATTTTTCCATGGACAAATGTACCGAGATTGTGCCATCATAGAGTTGTGATGTGTCTGGTCAGTCCAGATATTTTGTAAAGACACTGTAATGATACATTTTATATTGTCGTAGTTATTATTTTTTGAGGCCCCTAATATACAATCAGAAATGTTACAATTAGTTTACCAAGTAGCTTTTGTGCAGTATATTTATTTTTGAACATAAATAATCACATTATGTTATTCAGTCTTTAACTGTTCTACTTTCAGACCAAATGCAAAATTTCTATGGAAAAGGATTCCACAAGCAATAAAGACAGTAAGTGTGCAAAGAAACTTTGTATTTAATGTTCAGTAGTGTCAATGTATATCTACATAAACATACTAACAACATATTAACAAACAGCTAACAACCAAAATACATATTGTCTGTGCAAACTTGAGCATTACGAAGAGCTGTCTTGTTCTTTAATTTAAACTGTTTCTGTAACCATGTTGTTTTGGTGTCTTAGCCACATCACTTACAGATGTAGTAAACATCTGATTGAGGTCCACTCATCGTTTTTTGACCATTGACCTCTGACCTACCTGTTGGTGGTTTAAAAAAAACTTACCTCTTTTGTTTAATTATTTCCTTGTTTAAGTGGATGAATTGATTTATGAGACATTCGCCAGAGGGCATCACTGAACTTTCATTTGTTTACCAGGAAGTTACTCTCAGTTGTGTTCAGTCAATGATTGCTGTTTATTTGTATAAATACAATCTTAGATGCATTGCCATAACTGACAACTGCAGAACTGTGCAGGTTCAATGTGAACAAGATCAGAATACTCTAGCAGTTTCCTTGTGTGAGTGCATGTTACCCATATCATGTTTCAAAGCTCATAATTATAATACTCCATACCTCAGTTGTGGTATTTTAAGTCCCCATTTCTTCACTTATGTGGTCTGAAGTATAAACATTTGGGGTTCCTATGTTCAGACATTGTTTCTGATGTATTTTCTAAACTATCCACTATAAGATGCCACCACTCTATAGTCTATACAACATTATGCAGTTATTTTACGCTGGGTTCTCAATCCTTATTTGAAGTATCAGTCTGTGGCAAGCTGTCAACACTAATGCAGACTAAGAATGTTACAAAGTGACAATGTAACTCTCAATCAAGATGAGGCATTGCTGTGCAGGAAAATGCGGAGTTGTCACTGATCTGGGCCCTTGGACAGAAGATGTGGCAGAGAGATCTGCCAGCCACATACGAGGCGCTCCGCAAAGACTGGTCAGACAATGTCAAGTCCATCGTGGCAGCGATCCAGGGTAGGTCTTGCTGAGAAGATAGTGATAGTGATCACTTAGCATGCTTTTGAGTGGTATCTGTGTAAAGTGCTGCCAACTTACAGAGCCTGAGAAATCGAGGCTAATCCTGCCATAATTCCTGCTTTGTAAACAATTGCAATTTTGTATTTCTGTTTATTTTTGTGTAAATGTAAGTTTCATTTTGAATATGTTTTTGTAATGTATTGTCTAATTAAAAGGGTATCCTTATCTAATTTGTTATTTTAAATCCGGCCTAAGAACCAATCAGCATCTCTACCCTATTCTGGGGTAGGGATGCCCTGGTGGCAACATTGGCAGAGCATAAATCTACCAGGTGGATTTGAGGGGCTAGAAAGTACGGCCTGGCTAATTGAGGCTAATCAACAATGTTTGAATAACGGTTCACAGTTATGTTAGTCCAAAAGGCAAGTTATTCAAATGACAACTGCGACAGTAACTACAATCCTGTCTGTTACCACTATTATAATTTGGTCTGGAATCCCACAACAAGCAATAATAAACATACATGGGGCTTATTGGGGCAGTGTTGTTAAAACCATCATATCTATTTGATGTTCCAGTCATTTAGGTGGTTTCATCAGTTTATTCGGTTATTATGAACCTGGCTGTTTCATGTCATTTGCAATATGTGAATACCGGTAGTAATATATACATTCTGTTTAATTAAAAGTGTATCGTTTTTACTTATATGAAGAAATTTATTTGGTCACTACATCTAGTGGCCCAGCTTGCAGAAACTAACTGGCTGGCCAATATTTAATACATACTTTGACAACATTTAGTGAAATGGCTTAATATAACTAATGTACAAACTATGGAATACACATGCACGTGCACACATAGACACACGCACGCACGCACGCACACACACAGCTACCATTATTATATATGACATTTGAATTTTCAGAGGCAACACGAAACCGAGTGTTTTTGTTGGTGGCACGAGCATATTCATACATACGAGCGGAGGAACTGGCGTCGTTTCTTGGCATGTCTGTGAATGAGGCAGTGATTGGTGAGTAGTGACTGTGTGACACAGTGCCTTCATCTCAAGCCACACGTGGTAGTTATTAGCATGAAATGTGTTGTGCACATCAATTGTACTTTGAACTTTGTCCAAGTTGTGGTATCAATTGACCAACCTGTGCCAATCATAAGTAGTTATTCTCTTGACTTGTTTGACAATTGCTGTACATACTTTTTTAATGTATTTTGTATACAATTTGAATTTTCATGGGCAGTCACATTATCCACACTGTTTTAGGCATATTAAATTCAACTGTATGGGGTATTCAATAAACACGTTCTAATATTAAGTAAGTTATATTAGTTAATATGAAAAAATAAGGATATAAATTCAGTTTTATAGAATTCAAGTTTATCACAGTTAACAGATATTTCAGAACAGTATCTGAAACAGTAGCGTAGGCATGTATGCAGAAAAATTGATAATTTAATTTCGAGTCTAGGACACATTGAAGATATCTGAGATAATTAATTGGAAGCAAGCCCATTCAACCCCATTTGTTAATAAAATAGTCAATCATCAATATCTTTGTGGGTATCTGAGGCCATTCTGTCTGTTTGAGGAATTATGTAAAGCAACATTATCAGTTTTGTTTTCCAGAATCACCCAGATGTGGTGATTGTTAGCAATAAGTTAGCTAAATAATATGTAGATAACTAGAAAGATACTTGTGGTCAGAGATGCTTGCATTAAGTACCAGCAGCAGCTGTTTACAGACTGTTTTGTCATTTTAATGTCCCTCTTACAGCGGCTGTTTCCCACGAGTGGACTGCAGATTCAAATACAGGAATGATCACGCCTAAGAAGCAAGGTTGGTGGATCACTACTGCTCAGTTCTGCTCTCTTTAATTGTCAACGTGTAAACTATTTACCAAGACAAATCACTTCTTGTATTCTGATTTCTGAACTGAAACTGAAAGTAACTCATTTTCCAGATGTTTTTTTATAGAAAATCTGGAACCAAAAATTTAGCAGGAGAGTTATGATAACTATACTTTTGACTATTTCAGAGAATCATTTATTATGGATAAGGACAGTTGTATTTGTTCAAACAACATTGGAAACAGTATTAACTTTGCATACATATGTATGTACGTATGTACTTGCGTTCATATGTACGTATATACTACATACATACATACATACAATAACAAGTAATATATAATAAAATATATATTATTTTTGTAATAAAAGGAAATGGCTATGGAACTGGAAAAAAGTACTAAGACTAAAACAGGCTACTATCATAAGGAACCGTTTGACCAAATTCTACACTTGTTCCTCATTGATTGAAGAATATCTGAGACTGTTGAACTCTTTTTCAGAAATACCCCCCGAGCCTCCGATCCCAAGTGAACAGCAACTATCTCGCCTCACAGACTTTGTAGCTTTCTTAGAGAACTGACAACTGTTGTGTCTGCTGTGTCTTTCATTTAATGCATTTTCAATGACATCTGTGACATTTTGTGACTGTTCCACTGATTTAACAAAGCCATGAGCCCATCAACAAACAGAATATTCGAGGATTTTTTTTAATGCAAACATGTGTCATCGTATTGCGGAGGACATTATTCTGTGACACACCAGTGAAGGTAACCCAGTGGCGCATCCAGATGTGGACATTTTTCACTATACAAAAATAGGTTTATGAACCCGGAAGAATGTCGGTGAAGCAGTCCCCTGGTGTATGTAAATGTTGGATCTGTGTAAGTCGGATCACACGGTGAATACGTTAACAAATTTACAGACAAGCAACATCAAATGCATTACATGTATGAAATATAATTTTATTGAAGGAACATGGCTGTATCCTCATTTAATGTGAGCCTGTTTAAAATATGTAAATTGTTAGAAAAACATGTTTTGTTGTTTTCATTGCAGAGGTATAAATTGAAGTTACAAAAGTACAGCGACAAAATAGTATGCTAAACAAATTTTAGACAAATCGTAACAGATATTAAACAAGTAGGTATATTACAATGTTATGATACGTGGTGTGTATTTGAAATGTTTCTTAACTATGCATAAAGTTAGCTAGGTGTTCTAAAATATTGTAATATCTGGCTCTCGAAATTGTCCACTGGAATCCTTAACTGATGTGAAAGTGCTCCAAATGCTACTGGTGTCACAAGGAGTTGAATATGCATGGCTTAGAAAAAATGTTTCTGAGGTTCTTGTAAAGCATAACCTGCCAGTAAGTTGCAGTTTTGTAAATGTTTGTAATGTGTGACATAGACATTGTGCTCCAAGCACACTGGTGTACACTGAAGCACTAATCCTTGTTGACACACTTGAAGTGTACCGTGAATGAAGCCATTTGCAAACAATAAAGTAAGTATTCATGTATAGGCCCTATGTGTCGATGGTATTTTCCTATAGCAAATGCTGTGCCATTTACCTACCGTGTAGGCAGCCAGCACATGACACAGGCAGCTTCTGTAAGAAAACATGTCCAGCTTATTTGTGTTTTGTTCACATAGTTGTCACCAGGATTGGAACTTAAAGCTTCCTCTGTTGATGCACCACCGTCTCTAGAATGTGACACCTCTTAGTGTTAGGTCAGTTGAAGACATTACATGATTTTGCCATCAGTTATATTTTGTACCTTCACAACCTTATTTGTCCACTTCAGCTCACTATGTACTCATCTGTTGACAACTTTTATACTATTGATTGATTTTACATACATACGTACGTACGTACGTACGTACGTACGTACGTACGTACGTACGTACGTACGTACATACATACATAATTACATACAGTCCAAAAAGATAATTACAAGGCAAATGCAAGGTAAAAGAAAGCCAGGTCACCTTAAAAACAGTTGGACAAGATCAACGACCAAGACATTGAAGAAGACTGATGCCATCTGAATGAAATCAAGAAAAGGGCAAACAACAGATATATTTCGTTTCAAACCCTGTGCTCCAACCAGGGAGAACACAATTAAGTAAGTATTGATTTTGTTTTAATTCATATCTGAGCTTGGTTTCCAAGGATGTAGGTATAAAAAAGTTATGTTCTTATATTTTGCCTTGTTACTGAGAGCCATGCATGTTGTTTCAGGTGTGGTACCCTATGTTAATCAAACAAAAGCACTGGTGTTGAGTGAACCTGCTGTCATTTTGAAACCTAGGCAATTTTAGTCACTCCAACTTGCCTGTGTCTGTACCGGCTAGATAGAGTTGAAATTGAAGAAAACAGGTGTTGCATTACTTGCTGCAAGCTGACTAGTAATGACAAAATGATTGCTAGCTAGTTAGGAAAGGGTTGTAGAACAATACATTACCTGTTCAAATAACATGCTGATCTAATCATCTCATGCACACACTTGCCTGTTTATGCTGCCACATGTTCTGCACCTGTATAATTTCACCCCAGGGGGCATTCCATTCATTCTGTCTGTCAGTGTAACAGAGAGAAACTACATGATTTCTTGTTATCGACATTTTTTTTACAATTAATCTAATTAATATGGTCCACCACTGATCTGCGTTAATTTTTTAGATAGGCCCATGTATAGGGATTGTTTACCCATGCAATGTTGTATTGATAACAGTTTCAGGGTTTGGTCATCGAAATTGTATGTTGTTGAATTCTTGCTTGACTTTGTTATGTACATCCTACCTTCTACCTTCAACATGTGACACAGATGCATTGATACCATGTTTACCTCTTATATAATTAGTATACTGGTACAGTCAAAACAGATATATATGTATATATATGTATATATATATATATATATATATATATAATATATATATATATATGTCTTGGTTAATGAAGATTTTAGGCAGTCTCTGCTAGTGAGGATCTTTCTTTTCCATTTATGCAGACACGATGTCGCTCAATATCTTATCCAAAATATACAACTTTACTTTCAACTTCGCAACCACACGCGCACGCACGTACATACGTACGTACGAACGCCTACCTAATGTATATTCATTTAAACACCCGTGCAAAGTTTCACCTTATAGTCTTACGCAATTTGGGCCTAAACTGACCCTAACTAAAAAGGCCTAAGACTAAGATTAAGTGTCCCAAATTAGCGGCGATTATGGCAACGTCCAGCGTCATTCCTACATAGTCTCACATGACAATGGTGAACGGCATATCTCCAGTCAATTAGTTGGTGTATTGTGTGGAGTGTAAACAAATGACTATGATATGTCTAAATTACGGTATTTACCAAATTACGAAGTGCATTGAACACGATCAACTTTCCAAAGGCAAAGGCAAGTAGTTTAATTATTGTTAGTTAGTCACGTTCATATGGTTTTAAGACAATACACAGTTTATTTATAGCGACACCGTATGTTGAACTTCGGCCTTTTGAACACAAAGTTCGGTACAAAGTTCTTCACCTCTCCGAGTCCGGACCGCGGTCTGTGATCTGCCGCCGTGCAGCCAGGCGTGGCGTCACGGGTCGCTGCTCAATCTCCAAGCAACCGGGAAACAACATGGCGTTCGGCGTGCGCCTACTTGTTGTCGATCAATAGCGTGGATTGTGTGGGTCGGCCGGCGCGATAACATACCGTTTGATAGACGTCTAATCACTCAGATAAAGTTGCGGAATTCGACACGCCCGTTGAACAGTGCTCAGGAGAGCCGTGCTTAATACTTACGGCGAGTTGTGTGAACTTCGACAGAGGCGATGTGTGCTACTACAGAGCAATGAGCGCTTTAACCAGATCGCCGGAGTATAACTTTAGGAAAGTTTGGTGAGCACTTGTCGGTGGCACATTGTCGTCGACATGAGTGGGACCGCGGTGAATCTGTCGCGTTTGTCGCGAGGAATTGGCGAGGTGAAGTCGAATGGACACGAGCGAGTGAACGTTGTCCTCGAACCAGAGGTAAGACAACTTACCAGCTAGTTTTACGCGTGTGTACGTACGAACGTACGTGCGAACGTATGCGTACGTACGTGAGGACGTGTATGGGTATACGCACACACAAAAATTACACACACTTGTACACACACACTTTTATTACGGCTTACATCATGCACATACACCACACATATGTACATGCCAAGAGATGTATTTTTGACAATACTTGTAAATAAATAATACAATACAATAAGACTTTATTATCCCAATCCCATGAATGGAAATTTGTGTGCAGCGTCTAGTAGGCAAATAAGTAAAATTTAAATAAATACATAATTAAAAAAGTTCCTAGATCATAATCATGAAAGAATATTTTAATTGTGGTCGCCACAGCACAGGTAATAAACAGCATCTTAGTGGAGTGAATACACAGGTCCATTGTGCAGCCACACCACAAATTACACAACATCTGATTCAAAGAAACGTTATGGGGATTTGTCATTAAAAAGCTATGCAGACACAGAAACAAAAGACAACCACCTCCTATTTATTTTGCATGTGACAGTTCTAAATTCTAAAAGGGCAGAAGGATATATTCTTCGTGCAAAATATGTGCGTTGTGAAAGTTGTGTCAGGTAGAATTTGAGTGGTCTTTTACAAACCTGCTTTTTATATAGCAGTGAAAGTGGGTGGTTTACACCAGTCACTTGACTATTGATGTCTAAAATGTGTTGCAGATCTTTTTTTTATTTTTATTGACATTCTAATTTTAAGCTATGTATAAGCAAAACAAATATTTATAAATACTGACTTCATTTACATAGTTATGAGACATCACTGCGTTCATTTTACCTAAAAAGTGATATGTTGGTATATTACGGTTGCTATTATTATCATACTTATAGAGTTTAATTTGATTTTTATTTATGTAAGAATAGCCATATACAGGTGTATTAGAAATATTTTTTTTTAAATAAATTGATAAAAGTGCTACGTATTGTATTATGCTTATGACTTATTCAGTTTGTTCTGTAATAGGCTAAACATTATTAAATTTGATTGTGATGCGAACATCAAAATGCAAATTTTAGCTTGTATGCATCTATACACTATCAAACTAATTAACTAATGAAGAAGTACCGTAATATTTGGACACATTCTTTTCAATCAGCAGTAACTCACAGTTTGCATGAAGATAAACTGCTACCATTACAGCACTGTTGACATAAACAGTGGATGACAGACCACAACACATTGTACGTGTTAACAGATGTAAAGACAGAAGCTAATTTGCTATCTTACTTTAATGTTCCTTCCACTGTTAATATATACACGTAATATGTTAAATAAGTTATATTTTAAAGTAATATCACTTTTGAGGCATTGATGATCTCTTTGGAGAAGAACAAGCACCAGAATAATACCATAATCCAAACTGAAATATATGGTCCAGGATTGATCTAATCTCGATGGCATATAACTGCCAGAACTTGATCACAGATACAGACTTGTAGAGAGAGCAAAATGAATTCTGTAATGAATTCAGTCACTCCAGACAGGAGTTGCAGTGTTGATTAAGCAAGCCTCCATACAAAATGTTGTTATGCAATACCCGTGTCGACTGTCGACCAACTATGTAAATGAGGAAGGAAAGCGTGACTGTCAATATACTTTCCTCGTGGACCATGTTTGCATGTCATTACAGTGTTTCGCACTTTGCCTTCATATCACTGATCGATTATTCGTCAGGCTTTTGTGCCAGGGTACAATATGTAGGTGTGAACCGCTGAAAACCGTCAGTTCACTTACACTGTTTGGTAAATAGAGGCAGGAATCAATCTGCTGTTATTGCTTCCACATGGAACAGCATAATGGGCAGTGGCCACCGTTTCTGCGAGCAGGCGGCATTGATTAGATTTTTCGTTTAACGGGTCACTACTTTGATGTGACCACAGGAAGAGGAAATATGAAAAACTGTAATCCTTGGGGTCAGGGAGTTTGATTATTGTTGTGGAAATGAGAAATCTTCAAAAAGCCAGTGCTAAGTTATTGATTTCTACTGGGTGGTGTTATGCAAGTGGTCACGTTTGGGGTAAGGTTATCAGATGTTCCATATTCACACAATGTTGTCATTAAAAACATATGGGCCCCTCGGAACATAACAATGTTATTAGGCATGCATTTTCATACAGTAAATTTAATAGTTTTTATCGATTTTGGAGAAAAAACAAACCAATGATGGATTGACGGGAGTCAGATACAGTGATGAAATATATTATTAAACATATATTTAATTTATAATATTAGTTATATGTTCCTAATTAATAAAACAGTATTTCATCCAGTTATCATGAAAGTTTTAAAATACAATGAATGAATTTTGATTTTTGCTACATATAGATATTTTTACCAACAATCAGATGGGTATTTATTGTTTTAACTGTAGCTAAGCTATTTTCCAGCTGCCTAAAATATAACTCAGAACTTTGTTGTATTAGCAATTTGGCCTTATCATTGCTTGCAAACTGCATTTATTAAGCCCAAACAACAGCTTGTAATTTGAAAGTTATGCTAGTGAAAAGTTGAAATTGTAAAGAGCATGTACATTTATCAACACCCTGTATTGGCAACATTGCTTGGAGACGGGGAGGCAAGGCACATTTCTTATTTGTACATTCAATTCATGAGGTTCCCACATTAAAGAAAATGTCTGTGAAGTTACTGCTAATAATTACTACTGCTGTTCTTATAGGTGATTCCATATGACACAACAGATAAAACCTCTAACTGTAAATGCAAAATTCTACAAATTGTGTGGGACTGAGACTCACTGAAAACTTACAACTGTACCCCACCAAGGCTCATAACTACATGTACGGTATATCCCTTACCAAAATATTGAGGCAAAACATTTCTGGATGCCTTCCCCAAGGGGTATATTGTTTTCTCACTAAATGTCCTATTTACTTGATCTCAATTTTTCTTACGTTTATATCTGTGTAGCCTTCCCTTTTGAGATATCAAGGTAGGTGTATCAAAATAAGAATATACATCAGCAGCATATGGCAAATAAAAACTTGTATAAGCGAGTGTTAGGATAAATAATAAATGTTCAGCAAATATGTACTGTTTGAACAGTGAAGAATTCTGTCACAACATCACTGGCCTACAGTAATCTTGTTGAATAGTATGTAAATAGAAAATAATATATACAGTACCAGTAGCTTTAGTAGCAATGGGTTGTGTCAAACCATATACACTTACTGGGCTGATATGACAGACCATTGTGAGTGTCTATTTGAATCTATTTGACATGTGTGATATGTTTGATTACTAGTTTGTTAACATAATAAATATACATGTCTGGTACAAAGCAGAATGCTTTAGAGGAGGCCAAAATTAGTACAGTTTGTCAAGTAAGGTTCCTAAATACCACATGCAAATTTTGCAACATTCAGGAGCTCGTACTATAGCATAGGTAAATACTGGCGGGTAGCAAACATTGATACTAAGGACTAATTGCATTAATGCTTGCATTCATCATGTACACAATGGCTGCCTGCTTTGAATAGAGTCAAAATAAATATGTTGGTGATTCAGCTTTTATTCAGACCTAGCTTTCTGTGTGTTTACTAGTTAGCATGCAGAGTGCTTTGACATGATTAAATATATTGTGTAGACCGGGCCAATTGTGGTGAAATGCAGTCTGTAGAACCTATCGTTTTAGCTGCTTTAAAGAAAGTATATACAGTGGGAACAGTATTTACTTATTATTTTATCATGCTTAATGCTTATTATCATAATATGTAATTTCGGTATATGATATATTAATCAATAAATTATCCCATCACAACATTACTAATCATCATGTCCAGTGGTGGATTATGGGTAGGTGTTTTGCAGCACACAAACAGGCTAGTAAAACAAGCAAAAATTCAAAGGATAATGGAACAGTCTTGGTTGAAGTTTTCCATTTAAATAAACAAAATAATTATTAATTACCAGGATATAGTGATATATTTTTCATACACACAGTTCCAGCCAGACAGACAATACACTAAATTGGTAAACAAATCTTCTCTATAGATTGTAATTTACAGATTTAGAAAGTGGTGTTTGGCACACTGAAACGTACACTACAAAATACTGTAATGTCATCACAATGTCTGGATTACCAGTTTTAAATAGTTTTTCCATTTGTTTTTATTATAAAATCATATTATGCGATTTAACCCATACCTGTTAAAAAAAGCATTTTGGCAGGAAATACATGTATCCCTAGTACATAGTACATAGTGCGCAAGTCCAGAGATATGATGACGCTGAGATCAGAGACCCTGCCAATATTTGGTCATGACTTTCTTTGAAATATCTGAACTCATTGTTTGCGGATTTGAGTAAAAGCTAAACAAAATTTTAATGTTGCACTGTTGAATTAAGATGTTTTTGTGCTTGGTCTGTCAGTATTTTAGAATATATGCCATTTAAATATAAAACAAGATTTTTAAGTTAAAAAGAACAGGACAACAATCTTTACAACATAATGTTTCAGTACAAGTCATAGGACAAGTAAACTGGGTCAATGACTGATATTGCTATTTCGTACGTGAGTAGTGTATAACTCCAGCCAAGTTACTATCAAAAAGAAATGATTTGTAGATATGAACTGCAATTAACCTTGACTTGATCCAGATTTATGGACCCACAAAAGGCTTCTTACTCCTTACAAACACCACAGCGTACCAACAAAGACGTTTTGGCAAAGTATTCCATTCATGATAACGTTTAGAATAATGCCATATTTTTGCTGAGAAAATTCTCACCAAATGACTATGTACCGTATTTTCTCCATGATATTTTAGGTCATGTTACTTTGCACAATAAGAGAATTCAAAACATTTCGGGAAAAACGATCTGAAATGTTAGTACATGCAACTTTCAACTACAACAAATGAACATAATTATTATGATAATTATTATGATGTCTCACTCTGCTTCACACTTGATGTTTAGTATGCATACGGTATAATAATAACAATAATGTTATTAATAAAGCACTATATAATAAAATTTCACTCAGAGACGCATAAAATACAACATTGGTAAATATGAATGTATAAAATATATGTAATAAATTAAGCATATACAGTAAAATAATGTAAAATAATATTAATAACAAATAGATGAACAAATAATAAATAAAGCTTCTAAAAATCATAGTGTATAACCTAAACCTATCTGCATTAAATCAGTAGATAAAAATGAGTAATAAAAGATATTAATAAAATAATAATAATAGTAATAAAGTAAGGTACTAAATAAAAACCACTATAATTATGGTTAAGATAAAATCAGTATATTACTCACTACAAGTAGTCTACAAACATGGCCTGAGACTTGAAAAGTTTCATTTAAAAAGACATTTTTAAGACCGCATTTGCACACAACATGTAGTAGTGTAAAAACATCATATAATACTTAAACTTGTGTGTTTCTTTCGTGCACAGTGAAACATACAGCTGCACATGTTTTAATTACTCAAACATATACATGTATGTTTATAATTTTCTTTCAGGATTACTTCAACTATGCTCTTCAACGTCCAATTCTTCGTCCTGTGGAGCCTCAGTATCAACTCAGCGATTCGCCCGAAATCTCTCCCAGAGCTGCTTTGCTTCCTGAAGTACATCACAAGAATTTTGCACTGCCAAAAACATTCACGACACGGAAAGGAGCCTTATTGCTCTTCAGTGAAGAGTTTGCTCACAAGAACCAAGAAGAGGAGGAGAAAGGGCTGCATCATCACAGACAGCACAATGTCTTGGAAGACTTGGATCAGTTCGATTTGAAAACAGTCGATGATTTTGCAAAGTCCATTATGGCGTATGGCTCATGTGTAAGTTTGAACTTTGTATTAGTGAGATTTACTGATATATTTAATAGAGTCATAGGTTGACAACATTCCAAATGTCTTGAAATTATGGCATCTTGAAATTATTATGTAACTTATGTACTTGTAGATATAGTGCGGCCCTTAATTTCTACTCTTGCCACTTTGGAAAACAAGGCACATTTATTAATAAAATATTGCAATCAGAAGATTCAAGAAGCTTGAATGATTAACAAAATGATATATGGGCAAAGGGTTTTCTTGCAAATTGGACAAATGAAACTAAAAACACAAATGTTGTCAAACTAACTTGATATAAATATGGTAGTTCATAGACCTGTGTGTCCACTACTTCAATAATTGTTGTGCAGTATTCGGTAAAAAATTAATTTTACAATCTTACAAGGTAACTGTTGACATTCAAATTGTTTGGTTAGCTTTCAAAGCCAACAATATACTACGTGCATCACATATAGTACTCCAGTACGTAGGTTGATACTAATCTCAGTAAATCCTGGTTAATCTTTGTATACTGGCCTATTATATTATGGATTTTACGGCTGCATTCAGATAGACACTGAATACCAACAGTATATATATATTGGTATAAGATATTGGCTTTGTATTTTTAAGTTCCAAACAGCGTGTTGACTAACACTGACTAGTGCTGCTATATGGTAATCTGTTGGTTTTGTGAAGGGAATCCCTGGCATGATTGATAATACAATGCCAAGGTTCTGTTGTATAAAGCAGCATATGAATGACTTGCCAAGTCATTGGCTATGCAGTACTTAAGTTCAGCTGGAAAGCATAATGTGATAGATTATTTTGGTTGAGTGTTTACATAGCAGATTTGAATAATAATCTAAACTGGAAAACCAATCTTTTTCCATTGTAAATATAGTATTTGATGTGTACATGTAGGGGCAGGTATAGCCATTCATTTGTGCCGTCTGTTGCGTTTCTAAAGAAGTGATTATGTTTACTCTGTGGCTAACCAACAACAGTTGAATCTTCTGTAGTGGACGTATTTATTTAGCCCGTTGACCATTTTGGTCATTGGGGGAGGGGGAGAGGGACATAAGTGGTTCTGCTGCTGCGATGTTCCGCTTTTTCTGTCTCTTAATGGCTGTGTTGAGAAGCTCTGGCTTGGAGGTGGCCATCCATCTCATAACACCGTCCATCCCATTCTTTCTCTCACATCTGAAATAGTGTTTGTCCTCCAGAATACCATGCAGTGTCACCTTTGGGAGGCTGACGTGTTACATTATGTGTCCAAACCATACAAGTTTCCTTCATCACAACACATATATTTGGAATGGACGCTTGACAGTCTTAAAGCCTAGTTGTCATTGTCCACTATCTGTTAATAGTGGTCACCTGGCTAAGGTGGACAGACACATGTATAGTGCAAGTCCCTTCAATATACCCTTCCCCCACCCATGAACAGATTTACTATATACCCACTATGCTACAGATATGTCGGGACTCACAAACTGTTGCATTGTGTTGGTCTGTACAGAGTTCTGGATGTAGTACCTGATTTCTCAGCATTGAAAATAAAATATAGTGTTTTCATGTCAGATGATCTTCACAGTAACTAATCTTACACAGCATGTGTTGACTAATTGAACTTTTGTGTTCTTTCTCTGACCACTCTTCAAAACACTGAAACATGAAATGTTTTCTTTGTATGTGATATGTAAGCTTTCTACAGTACAATATCACAGGTTATGTAGTGAGACCACTATAACTACAGTGTCCAGTGGTACTACTTCTTCAGGGAGTTTACTTCTGACTGGTACTGAACCAGACCAACCATGCTTGGTAATAATTGACGTGTGTCTGTTGTCTGATAATATCACATACAACAATTATTAACATGTGGCCGTTCTTTGATGATGCCATGTCTAACCACAATTAATAGCTGCTCACTTTATGATATGATCAAGACCAGCTCATATAAGAGTCTGCCCACATTTCTTTATTCTTTCGACCTCATATCCAGTGCATTGTCAGTCATAATACACATAATCAGAATGCCTTTGTTGCAGTGCAGTATTTTCCTTTCAACTTTGTGGGTGACATTAATACACATAGGACACAGGATATGAGTAATATCCACCACTTAAAGAGAACAACTTTGAAATCTCTGTTCTGGTCTTTGACATCTTATGTACCTGTGTGTGTGAGTTGGTGGACATTGGACATGTGAGACAAAGCACATTGAATACACAGAACAGTTCAACAACATTCCACACTCCTAAAAATGTAAATTGTAACATGTGTGTGGGTAGTTGATGAGTGGTCCTGATGTTGTTGTTCATCATCTCAGGCCTTTATACAGGATCTAGTATTTACCAGTTAAAAAGTCCAGGTTTTCTTTGCTCCTCAAATTTCTGCCAATTCATTTACCCGGCCACTCTAACTTGTCCAGAACAAACTCCACCCATCCACATCAACTGAAGGATGGCCGGGTCTTAGGCTCTCTCGATGAAGCTATAGTTCTCCTCGCTTATACGTGTAGGTGCAATGTGACTCTAGTTTCGATACAGTCCTTGATTTTTGTATCACAGGATAAATAAAAATAATCAGTATGATGGTGCAACCTATGGTGTGGAACTTATGCACATTGATGCCATTGTGGATGCCTAGTACAACAGTGTGGTGGGTATGTTGACAGCCATGTCACAACAGTTGAATTATGTGGGTATTAGCATGGTTTTGGTAGCAATTTCACATCACCTGGAATCAAATGTTGCAAACCATGAGATATTGGTACTGGTCATTTCAACAATGTTAGATGGAATGTGTATTCTAAGACATTGTAAACCTATGAGACTACCAGACTCTACTGTAATGGTTGTTTTTATATAGATAATTGGAATAGTAATAATATACGTTTATGTCAAAGAAATGTCCAGTTGATGTGACATGTGATTAAAATATATGAGCTGAAATATATCATTACTACATCAATCGCATAACTGTGACTTTCTCTCCACAGTCAGGGATGTCTCTGATAGTGAAGTCTGTCGACTCTCCACGACGGTTTAGACCTGGCTTCTCAGCAAGACGCTACCTCTCCAAGTTGACACGTGTCTACGGTGACACTTTCCTCGACAAACTCGTCACAAAAGGTACACTGACTGTTGTGTTTTTGTAGATGCTATCACATGAGTGGCATGTGACACAAATGCCCATGTTTTAGTGTTAAAAACAACACAAAAACAAATGGGGAATGAACATTTTGGTGCCACCAAAATGGTGCCTCAATGCAATGCATCAAGCTTAAACATGTTAGTACTCAAACCACAGAAATCCAACCAATGTCTTGGGTCAAGTCAGATTCTTTGCACCATTAATAATGTTATTCACAGAGCAGCACATATCTGGAATATATCAATAAAGCTAAGACACAACATAAAGAATATGTATAAATATAAATAATTACACACACATAAAAATTGCAGTTTTAATATGCTTGTTCGTACTCCCTGGATGAGAATATCGGGGACGACCATCTACGAACCCTGCAGTGTCTGATTGGACACATCCTACAGCATCAACTCATGCACATTTCACTTACTCAAATATCACCAG
>OZ024857.1:27982100-27984600 GCA_964017155.1 Oasisia sp. SBJ-2009 | reverse complement strand
GTCTCCTTTGTGCCCAAGCATATGTTGAGTTAAATACATCTGTTTTCTTATACATTTTGTTAAAAGTGTTTTCTATGCAAAATGCCCAAGACAAATTCTGTCTTTTGCATACTACACTTTACAAAAAATGCTACATTATTGCCTTGGGAACTATAGTTATATGAAGGGATTATATATTATAAGATTAATGCTATATATTGGTGGAAATTGTACATAAAATCTATCCTCACAGTATGATAATTCAGCTTAAAATTAAAAATAAATTTGGAGTAATAAGCACTGTGACATTAGCCTACTCTGTAAGCTTATTAAAATATTAATGTATATCCAGGATATATCTTACATCCTTAGTAATCCTAGATATATTCACCTCCCTTTTCAACTTATATCCACCAATTACCACAGTCAATCAGTTCTATGCTGAAGCTGGTTTCATTGTTACTGCACTGTGATTTATTTTCAAGCACAAATCTTTATTTCAGCCTTTTATGTTTTCAGTACAATTACTTTGTCTGCAATGCACTTGTATGTTTCATTTGACGCACATAATTTTTAGCTACTGAAAATAGTGGAATGATCACAGCTAACCCAGATGGTGACAGTGGTAAGGAATGTTAGGTGACAAAAGGTGTCTGTGAATGTGTCTACATGTTTGGTGACCTGCATTTAAACAGCTGCTTTGAATGTTTTTGCTGCAGTTTCAAACAAAGCTGTTTGAACTCTTGACCTTAAATCTGTTTGTATTTGGATTGTTCTCTCAATCTGTTCTCTACATCTTCAATCGTAGGTTTAGATGAAGATTCTGAAATGGGTCTTGTTCCTAAACAAAATAATGTGTTGGTGAATGAACTAATCTCACTACCAACACATAAAGTGTTCCTGAAATAAAATATTCTTAGTTTTCAATTAAGAATATGTTTGATACATTGTATATTGAAATTATTCTCAGTGTCTGTAACATATAGTTTCTCTTTTGATACTAAGGTAATGCATATAATATACTCTTTCTGCTTATTGGTAAGGTTTTTAAAGTTATTTTACCGATATAATATGTTATACTTTCTGTACATTTAGTACAAGAGATTGTACTAATTTGTAATTAACCTGTATTGATGTCATACCAAAATATATTTATTACATTGGAAATATCATACACAGTAAGT
Organism: Oasisia sp. SBJ-2009; assembly: GCA_964017155.1. NCBI lineage: Eukaryota > Metazoa > Annelida > Polychaeta > Sabellida > Siboglinidae > Oasisia > Oasisia sp. SBJ-2009. The sequence continues at coordinate 27,983,437 of OZ024857.1, read as the reverse complement.
AAATCGCTGTACAACCACTAATCAAATCCATAAAGGCAAGACTATTTTGACTCATCCCTTCCAGGTGTATGTGTCTGTGTGTCTGAAAAAGACAGCATTGTGGTATGGGTGTTCTGTTTCTTGTAGTATCATATCTCTTGCTTCTTCTACACAACTATCTACCTGACTGTATATATTCAACATACCTGATCATTCATTTGTACTTCAATAATGCTGCTTTTCTCGTTAGCTACTAAATTGCTAGAACATGACTTCTCTCTCTATATCATCTCAGCAACATGGTCAAGAAACCTTGTGAAATATTCCCTGTTCTGTGATTTAAGTTGTAGTTTATAACACCTGGTGCTTTAAAACTTATTGAAATGATGTGTAAAATTAGATGGAACAAGTAGAAAGAATACACTCAGAGTGTAAACCAAGATGGCAGAAGCCTTTGAATTATCGAGAGTCCATTGTTGCTATCTAGATTTAATCTATCATTCAGATGTATTTGTTAACTAAAGTTGGACTCTGTTTAAGTCAAATGTTTCCTTTCCCACTTAGTACAATATGCTTTTTACTCTGGATGGCAATGTTATTAAATTTGACTAAACTTTAATTATGTAAAAAATGCAAGTGTAACTGTGCAATACTTGGTCATTTATACATAATATAAAACACCAAAATAAACTTGATTTGACAAACTGATCCTGTCATCATCCAGAGACCAGGTCATGAGTGGCGCATGTCTTTGTAGTGCATCCGAGGAACTGGCCAGAGACCTTGGGCGAGAGGGAGTACATCGGTGACCTTCCCGTGGCCAGCCTCAGAGAGGTGGTCAGCAGCACCACCAGTGGTGTGAGCTCCCGACGGTCAAGTGTGGACAAGACCCCCTCAGTGGTGGGGGCACCGTATCGCCAGATGCAGCACATCAGCTTGTCTCCCATTGCGGGGTCACGAGAGGTCACCTTCAAGGATGTCTCCAGTCCCATCATGAGGCTCCCAGATGACGACTTGTGGCGGGGACGTTACAGGGAGGAGCAGTTCACCAAGGTGTCCATCATCCCCCCCATTGGTGGCAAGGCGTCATCCCCTAGGACACCGAGGGCAAAGGGTCAAGGTTTGTGTGGCAGTGTTTCTTCATTTTGTCTTAATAATTTTTTTATAGAAACCTGTAGAATGCTATAGAACTGGTCTGACCACCTCAGTTTTCTTTAGAATTCTTTAAACTATTCCATAGAATTACATATAAAAAAGTATGTTTTTTGGTTTACATTTGATGTGAATAAGGGTCGGATGTTTGTAGTGGATACATAAGGGTGGAGTTTTTGTGTTTGTAGTGTATATTCAAGGGTGGG
>OZ024857.1:27944600-27979600 GCA_964017155.1 Oasisia sp. SBJ-2009 | reverse complement strand
CACTTACCGCTGTTTCTAAACTTAGGCAATTTCGTTCACCCCACATTTGCCTGTGTCTTTCAGAAGAGACACTAAAAGCCGGTGGTCCCTTCTATCTGGTGTCTGTGCCAGGGGAAGTAAAAGATCCCACACAGAGGGTAAATGTGTAACCTGGAGTGGACTCACTCATTCTAAAGAAGGACAACTTCTGCTGTTTGGAGGAAACCACCTGTTTTCTCATAAGACATGGTCAACAGTTCGTCATCCGTCCGTCTACATGATTCCTCCACTGAATCTTAGTTTGCCAGATGGTTGAAGCAGGTGGCAGTGTTGAAATATGAGAGAGTGATTTTTTCATATGAATATTGAAAATATTTCACTAATACCAAAAGGCAAAATGTGTAACATTTCTTTGCAAAACATGAAATATATAAGTGGTAGGGTGTTACAATATGGATCTACCAGGATATTTCACAAACTTTACTAAGATTTTTTAAATAAAAACTGCTCAAAATTATTATAATATATCTTTATGTTTTGGCAGCATATGCACATAATACAGTTATATTAATTTTCTACTCATTTACAATTATCTATATTCTTTCACAATAATTTTATGCTGCAATCATTTAAACCAAATGAGACATTTATGCCATTAGACAATACCAGAACACACATCTGAGAGTCCCTCAAATAGTGGTAAATTCTGCAGAGGTTTACAGGTGCTAAACATGACCAATTGATGTGAATGAAACATTGTTATTACTCTAAGCTGTTTGTAAAAAAGTATTTATTTAAAAAAAGTAAAGATAAGTTCTTATATAGCACGTACAGTATCCAATCCTCAGGATTGCTCAAAGCACTTTACACTTAACTTCCCTGACAGACCTGTTCACTCAGACACCATTTCAATTTCTCTGGAAAGCATCCAGCCATACGTTACATTTAATGCACGAAGGCTGCTCATACACATATTCGCCACTGTAGCCAGATACTCATACAGCTGAGTGAACTGGAGCAATGTAGAGTGAAAGAACTTGCCAAAGGTTTTAACAGTGCAGCACAATATTCGAACCTGAATTCTCTTAGTCGAGAGTCCAAAGCTCTTCCCCTGAGCCACTGCACTCTACATACTAGACTACTATTGTACTAAGTGACATTTCTTTATATTTCAGAGGGTGTAAAAGGCAGCGTTATATTTGCCCCGGACGGTCAAATTGTCTCCATTGGTGGGTCCATTGCCCCATCCAAAGACACAGAATCCATTTCCGCTGTCTCAGATGCAAACAGAAAGGAAGCTGACGGTTGGTTGAAAATATGACCATATCTCATAAATTATTAAACATGTTATTAAAATGTTCTTGTAATATAAAGAGAATGTCTAAACAGAGCAGGAAAGACTAAAGAAGACAAACCACAGGTTGGCCAGAATCAAGAAACATTTGGTGGATTTAATTATAATAAAGCTAAAGGAATTAACTGAGGATCGAGTAGTATATGAAACCTGAAAATGTTTAACTAATTATTCTGTTTTTATCACTTTTCCATATGAGTAGAATATTAATGAATAAATATACATATGATAATAGGATTTGTATACAAAATGCAGTGAATCAGTAGAATCAGTAAGACTTAATGTATAGAAATATTTCATTAACTGGTTTCATCTATCTGATGTGTAATATGCAAATTATGCAGTTAGTTTGTTTGTTGCTAGTCGTGATCACAGGAGTTCAAAGTGAGGTCAGCGAGGATGAGGAGCCAGGCTGGGGTCTGAAGTTGTCCGAGACAGCATCCACCTCAAAGGCATCAACCTCAAAGGCATCGACCTCAAAGGCATCAACCTTAAAGGCAGCCAGCTCTTCAAGAACAGGTGAGATGTAAAATCTTAACAAAACCAGTTTCCCTACTCTACAAATCAATGGAATTAATTAATTTTAAATGCCTAATTGATGCTGCCAACTAGACAGTTTTATAATTATGGTATGATTTTTTATTTATAAAATTATTTATCTATATATTGCAAGTACTGTTCCAATTTAGGATTATGGTAAGTACAGAATTGATGACATTATAGATGTATGTGCATGGCACTTGCTGCATTTACCTCAGAAGACTTTCAAGTATGTTCCATAAGTTAAGTTTGTATTCTAAGCAGCTTTTTTGCCACTGAATATTGCAAATTTGGCAGACAATGAACAGAAACCCACTAAATGTTTGGGTTTTCTCAGTACAAATTAATAAATATATGTCAAACATTGAAAACCTTATTAGATCAAAGTTATAATTTTAACCACTTAATGAATGCGGAGTGCTTCAGAAACACATAGAACCATTGTTCTTTATTGGCTATGACATAATTCCCAATATATTATAAACCTGCATGGACCTGGATGTATGCTCGGCAGAATTAAAGTCATATTAAAGTATTCCACTGAGATTATCATGTGATTGGACATACTTCATCACCAATTCACAATTTGGCTTGCCATAACACAGTCCCTGATTAATTTCATATGTGGTAAAATGATGAGGCGTTCATCACTCTTCGTGTCACTTTCACTCAAGTAGACCAAACCTGCCCGTGGTTGACATTCCAAGTCTGTCAGACCCAGCCCCAAATAATTGTGTCAACTTGGTTGTCCAGTGGCTCCATCTAGTGAATGGTTGTGATGGTTCCAGATAGTACATAAACAACTAGTAAATCATCATTCTGTGCTCACAGTGTGATATTGTGTAGTGTTTAATGTGTTATTAGTGCTGACTGTTTTGTGGATTCTATAGATACCAAAGGTGATAATATCACCCAAAGACATGATACTTCAAACAATGTGACGTCACCTTTGGGAACACAAAACAGTGAGCGGGAAAAACAGACAGATGCTAAGTTGAAGCAAAAAGATGTTGATTTGAAACATGGAGAGACCAGTTTGAAACAGTCAGATGGTCATTTGAAGCAGACAGGGGCTGATTTGACACAAGCAGATGTTCATTCTAAGCAGAGAGATGCTGAATTGAAACAAACAGATGCTCATTTGAAGCAAGTGGATGTTCATGCAAAACATACAGATATTCATCCAAAACAAACAGTTGTTCATATGAAGGAAACTGATGCTGATTTGACACAAATAGATATTCATATAAAGCAAACGGATTCTGACATGAAGAAAACAGATGGTGATATGAAGAAAACAGATGACGGCATAATGAAAACAGATGATGGAGTGAACGCTGATGTGAAGACAGATGCTGATATGAAGAACTCAGGCACAGATTTGAAGAACTCAGGTACTGATTTGAGGAACACAGAGGATGACTTGAAGAACACAGATGCTGATTTGAGGAGCACAGTAGAAGGCATGGAAAACACTGTAGCTGATGTGGAAAATGCAGATGTAGATGTAAAGCAAACATCTGCAGATGTGCCTACAAAGACAGGTAGAGTTGACCATGAGGCACCGCAGATGACTCTCTGCTTGACTGAAGCACTGTGAATCAGCCACGCTTTGCACATCTGTCTCCTGCTCTCAGTTTCAGCTAGTATCAGTTTTGCAGAATCATCGGTTTCAAGGTTGAAGATGCACTCAATGAATAGGTTATTTTCATGCGTATTGCAATAGTACCATTCTTTAAATACTTTATTTAGAGTATTTGTGATGATAGTAAAAACAGTCTTTTAAGATAATTGATGCCGCAGATAACGTATACTGCAGCGATGAGACAAAGTAACAATGTTTTGGTTATTTTTCTGAGTCATTCATAATGTTTTCATGTAAATGGTTTGGGCATTTATAACGTTCCCCATCTCGATTTACAGTGTTTAATTTATTGTATTTTTTTCATATTTCGTAATGTTATCATGCAGATGATTTGCATAGATATAATGTTTATATTATATGTTCAAATTTATATATTTTTCATAATTCTCAATGCTTTTATGCAAAAGTCAAATAGCTTGCATGGTCACTTTATTTATGGTAATTATTTTGTAATTCAATATGTTTTTATGCAAATGGTTTGCACAGATGTACGTGTCGTGGCTTGCATTATGTGACAGCACATACACCTCACCTATGCTTTTGCACAGCACAATTTGGGCACTGCTTGGACTGAGGGCAGTGGTAATGTTGATAACATGTATCATCTTGTTATTTGATTTTTATTACTGACTTGTGATGACAATATAAATATTTATCTTGGCCTGAAAAACTAATGGATCTAGCAGTACCTTACGCTAACCCAACCCAGAGGTAATAATAATATAATTTGGGATGCTAATAGGTCGGTTTGATATTATAATTTATTACTGAACTATTATTGTTCTAGGCTCTGAACATACGTAGCATGTATTTCTAAGTATAACTCTTTTCATAACATTATAAACGGTTGTGTTTATTACACTTTTCTGCGTCCACTCGTTTTAGAAAATGATTATTATGGAAGTGTTGTTACCATGTAAATGTCATAGTGGTCTGCAACTGAGTTCCTGACTTGTGTAGACGCCAGAGGTATTGACATCACGCAGAGTGTGCGTAAATGGAACTATAAGGCTGTGCCTGAAGAGGTGGATGTTAGTGAACAACCCAAGTCAGAGACAGAGAAAGGTAGCCTGGCAAATATAGTCTTGACTCTGCTGAGGCTTGGTAGAGCGCTGGGCTTGTAGGCTGCACAGTTGAGACACAGAACATTGCTATACTCGCAGTTTGAGCTAATGAGCTGAGTGCTTGGCTTCCTGAATAACTAGCATAGAAACAGACAGACTTCTTGTAAGCACTAGTTGAGTATGTATTGAGAGCTGTGTCAGAGAGCAATAACAGGTCTGTTGCTTAGTTTATATAGTAATAAGTTAAAAAAAATGTAATACTAGAATAAATATATTGAAGCTGCACTGCCTACTAAATTGTATTTAATAATAATTATAAAAAGATAATTTTTTAGGTGACTTGTAAATGTATGAATGCATGTTTTTGATGGCGATACTGTTTGATGTTCAGTGAGGTTGCAATATGCATTCAAGACTATACATTCTGCACCATTCCTATTGATAATTACTGACCTGGTGCCTGGCAGACTCCATTAATGCAGTGATTGTAATTTTGATATATTTTCAAGTCAATAGTAAATGTTGTATTATTATTTTTACTTAGACTCAATAAGCCAAAGGCATCCTTAGCCACATGCCATCTGGAGTTTAGCTCTAGGTGGCAATCTTGTTAAATTTACTCTGTTCCAAGCAAAGATTGGGTTTGTAAAATGCACGAATTGCTTTGTTCTCCAAGAATATAAACTTTGTTTGCATTGCTTGATCACTGCATAATTCATTATTTTGTTCACTGCATACACATATCCGTTTTGGTGGCCACTTATTTCAATGCTTTAGATGCTGTGTTTATGATAGCATACATTATAGTTTTACTACATACAGATTTTTGCTTGTTGCATATATTTTCTGCTTTATTTATTGCACATGCAGTTGTTTTGTTCATTAACAATATTTTACTTTTGGTACCATCACATCGCTTTGTTTTCTATGATTATTACTGTGTGTGAATATATATATATATATATATTGTAGATATACATACATATATACATGTATATGTATATATATATATTATATATATATATATATATTATATATATAATATATATATTATATATACATTATATATATATATATATATTATATATATATATTATATATATAATATATATATATAATATATACATTTTATATATATATATATATATATATATATATAATTAGTATATTACCAGTTGTCAGTGAGTCTTACACTAGCACAAATACAAAACATTCTGGTGTCACTGTGTATTTTTTAATACCTAGAAAAACAATATCTTAATGTTATCAGTGCATTGGGGAAATGACAAGAAGATATGAGTAATAAAAATATGGTAACTCTGTATTGATATGCAGTACAACATTTGGCTGGAGAAAAGGAACTATTTTTAGTTGATTTGTGTTTGTTGCAGGATCACAGGTGACTAGTAGAAGGGGGTCACATGCTGCAGCTGCTCAGCCAATCAGTGAGCAGGACCTTGTGAAGGCCCTCACTGAGCATGCTCACAAGATTGCAACTTCCATCTTGACCCGGCCTGGCACAGGTCAGGACCTGGTGAATGATGCTCAGGTCTGTATGATTTATTGGGTGATGTACAATACTTTTATAAATAACATTGTGTACAGTGTACATTGTAAAATATTTTTTTTTAATGATATGAATATCAGATTCATAAGTTGACATCATAATCATCATTATGTGTGAGACCTCCATAAAGTTATATCTTATCAGCAATGCTTACATATTTGCATTACATTATTAGGATGGTATAACATCTTCCAAATCAATCTTCCACACTTATAGTTTGGGCGTGACATGTTCAAGATCTTCACATTTGCCACAACCATTTTGTTAAGCTTGATGGATCTGGTTGCTAAGCAACAAGTCACATGATGATTTCACCAATTGCTATTGAGCATCATTAAGAACATGGTCAACAGCTTTCATGTTTTGTTACTTATTTATTAATTCATTGATGTGCTAATGGTTGATAAACATCCATGTTGCATAAAGTATATGGAAATATGCAAATAGCAGTTTCTGTTATACCATTATTATGATTTGTATGACATAATGTGCATGGTTTGATGTGTAATAATTTGAGTGTGTTTCTTTGCAAATTTATATATGGACCGATTGGCAAGCATCCACTTACATAATAACATGTGCATGTGTTTAATATTGTTGCCTTAATCTTAACAGCTTTTCATATTATGTTTGGTGGCATGCTACAGGAAAGTGTTGTTTATGCTTTCGTGGTATGCAAATGTGTTCTTGCTTGGGTGATAGTGCAAATAAATTTGTGACTCTTCACCACAAAATTGGTCTGATTGCCTTATGGAAGAAGAAACATGCACTTTCAAATTACACCAAATAGCCTGTATATTAAGAAAAACAACTAAGTGTATGGAAATAGGCAGCGCCATTGTTGACTGGCCACTCAAGTATTGCAACTCACTGAATAACAACCATGTTGCATTGTGGGACAGGATGTATCTATGAGGCTGAAATGTTGTGCACATTAAACGTTTGTTTGGGGACTATAGCTGAAGTTGTATGGCAGGATTAAAATTTGTGTCTATATCTTTGTAAATATAATATTGTGATACACTGATATGTAGAAGGGTGTGTGCAGTTGCTCTTCATTTATGGTTTATTGCTGTTTATAAACTCATGCATGTGAATATAGATTTTACTGGACTGTCACGGATGTGATGTGTCCCATAGATAAGCAAACGTGCCCGGTTGCTAAAGATACAATGCACTGTTACACATGCATGATTTTTAAATGGCATTATAACTAAAAATGGGGTTCCCTGAAATGCCTACATAATTTCAGTTCCATATACTAGTCTGTCCCAGCTGCAAACCAGCCATTGTTTAGTGAGTTGCAGTAATCTATTGATATAAGACAAGTTCCATATCTCAAGTTACAATTGCTTTGAATACACCAAACATAGAATGCCAGATAAACATGTTTCTAACAGTATTTACAGAAACGTAGTTGCAGGAATTAATTAAGGCTTCAATATTCAAATTTTACAGAATAAAATGTTCTTACAAATATTTCATAGCAAAGATTAAATCTGAAAACAAATCAAATTACTCCTCAGCCTCATTTTCAGCCTGTCTCAAAATGAGGCTCAGGGCAGATGGACTTATTTTGTGATGAAGATTCACACAATACTAAGTTGCCTTATAATCCAACTGGTCACCAGTTGACATTTTGTTTGGCCTTGATGTTCACTAGACTGTATAACGTCTGTGTCAGTGACATGTACACAATGTTGCCTGTCTGTGTTATGTTAGGCGGCGGCAGAAATGTATTTTGCCCCTTCAGTTCATGCCCCGTCCACTATTCACTCGCGGGAAGGCTCCCCGCAAAGAGAAGTAAGATATTCCATCTAATGCCTGCTCCCTGGCCAATTGCTGCTCCCTGCCTGGGACTGCACACATTGCTTGGCTTCACACGAATCTGTAGAGTATTAGCACCACATTCACTATGTCTTGTATGGGGCTTGTGAGAGGTGTTAGATTTCTCCTCATATAAATTTGCACAATCCTGCATATTTGCTCTAGATTTACTTCCTCTGTCGGGATTCATGACTGTAGAAATGAAGTAGTGTTGTTTACTTGTAGCTGTAGCAGCATGATGCATGGAGACTTATTTGACACATTTCTTTGAAGGTTTTGCATGCAGTTAAAATGATCACACATAAATAAATAATCTGAGTATTATTTTTATGACATTTATTTTCTACCGTGAAGGGTTATTTTGTTGTTATGTGGAACAATTTATATTTCAGTTTATGTTTTTGTGTATTCTCTTTATATTTATTTTACATAACATTTATGTAGCATTGTAGTATTGTTTCCCCTGTTATTTTTCTTGGGAAACATTTTAAATATATTTATCAAGATAGACATGAAAATATAATCATTGCTCACTTCATGCAATGTAAAGGTAAATGCTTGACAACATTGACTAGATTGGATGGTGTTGTATGCACAAATAGTTATCATTTGATCAAATTGTCTTAAAGAAGTCAGGTTGGTGTTTCAACAAACACACCTGAAGTCATTTCAAGCAACTTAATGACCTGATGTCTTTGTACGCAAGACCTACATACCTGTCAATGTCTTCTACCTTTATTCACATGCACCCTGTCTGTTCTAGTTTGCACAAGAGGCACGTGATGCACAAAATACTATCACGTAACTAGTTTTGAGGGGTGACTGGTTTGTTCTAGTTTGCACAAAATGCACGTGATGCACAATGCACTGTCACATAGCTAGTTTTGTGGGGTGACTGGTGAGCATGGTTGGCATAGAAACAACATTAGTGATTGGTGTTACTGTAGTCACCAAACAACTAATAATTGCCTTCATTTGACTTCGAGCATGTATTCAAAGAGGTTGCCTTACCCCTAGGAAGGAAACAGAAAGTACCACAATACTCACAAACATTAATTCCAGATGACAGACTTTGTAGTTAATTGAAAGTTGTTCTGTCTGTATACTTTCCTTGAAACATTACTACATTCTGGATTTCAAATTACCACAATGAAATTAACTTATTGAATATATATAACTTGTGGTTTCTTTGCATATGTCACCAGATCTTAATTACTACCAGTTTTTAGTTACCCCAGGGTAGGGAATTATGTTTTACAGGTAAATTTCTCAACATTTTATTGACCTAAAGTTACCTTTTTCAGGAACTAAAAAGGCAACTTATGTCGCTAAGCCACTGAGAAGTAGGTTATCAGCGTAATGTTAAAATATTTTAAATGCATTTTATTTTCACCAACATTAAATGTCATATTCTATTTTCATGAACTCTTCTTTCCCCAATTTGATTTACTGACATTTTCACCAATATTGCTCATAGGAATCAAAACCAGTGTGCATGGGGGCTGTACCCCTAATATTATTGGTGGGGGCTATAGTTAGGTTTAGCCCCTCCCACATATTGGCAAAGGTTGTGCAATTACAAGTTTATAGTGAGCTTCAATGAGTGGTACAATTTATGGGCTTTCATTAGCTTAGCCCCCCCTGAATACACACCATGCCTACGTCATTACATTCAATTTTCATTAATTACACTGTTGCCATAGCATTGTCTGCCAAGAGTCTGTAAATATTAGCATCTTAATTAGCAATGCTTGTAACAATTATTGTATATGTGAATTATTAACTAGACACTATTAATTAATTAACTATTAATTTGTGTGTGATTGGTGGCAGGCGATGATTGAGGAGTTCCTTGCGACAGCTGGAGTCAGTGTCGGGGGCTCAGACAGTGACGACGAGTACAAGGAGATGCTGAGAGAAAGACTCTCCTCTGTTGGTGAGTGTTCTTCTAAGTGTTTTCCATGGTTGGTAACTGTTTTCCACAGTTGGTAACTGTTCTCCACAGTTGGCAAGTGTTCTCCACAGTTGGTAAGGATTCTCCACAGTTGGTAAGTGTTCTCCACAGTTGGTAAGTGTTCTCCACAGTTGGTAACAGTTCTCCACAGTTGGCAAGTGTTCTCCACAGTTGGTAAGTGTTCTCCACAGTTGGTAACAGTTCTCCACAGTTGGCAAGTGTTCACCACAGTTGGTAACTATTCTTCACATTTAGTAAGTGTTCTCCCAAGTCCGGAAATGTTCCCTTCAGTTGCTGAGTGTTCTCCTCACTTTTTAAGTGTTCTCCACAGTTGGTAAGTGTTCTCCTCAATTGGTAAGTGTTCTCCACAGTGTTCTCTTAAGTTGATAAGTATTTTCCACAGTTAGGAAGTGTTTTCCTCACTTGGTACATGTTGAAGTGAGGAAAACCTCAGTTACCTCAGTTGGTAACTGTTATCTTCTATCATCAGTTGTTAAGTGCTCTCTCTACAGTGTTCTCCTCAGTTAATAATTGCATGAACACTTTCAAGGCAAAATTGTGAAATATAATATTAAGACTCTGAAATCACTGAGAATGTTGGCAAATGCTCAGGCGTTTATTCTGGATTGACGAGAAACTTTACTGTGTAAGATGGTGATTTAACAGAGTTACACAATCTATCATATTTTGAACAATATAATAATTCCTAATTTTTATTCATCCATAACTTGTACGAATATTTATGTGTGTCTTAACCTGGTATGATACTGTCTCTATTGTCGTAGTATCAAAGATCTCTGGAGACTCAGTGCCGGCTGATGCCATCGTGTCCGCCCAGCTGGTGGAGGCGTTGTTGAAGCAAGGGTTTGAGCCGGCGGACATAGAGTTGGTGGAGAGTGAGACGGGTCAGAGCGTCCTACAGGTGCGAGGAGACACCGGTCAGCAGCCGGGCATCAACGAACTGATGGGAGGAGTGAAGCCTGGTCATCTCTACCAGGTGCCGGCAAGGAAGGGTGAGTGCATGCACGGGAAGCATAATTATGTTCTGTAAATTACTTTATTTAAAATGTATGTTTGCCTTATTCAAGCAATGTTTCTGATTGCACAACTATTATAGAAATATTGTTTGAATAATACTCTGCCAACTTGATGGATATTTTCATGATGAAAGAATTTAATGTACTAATTTTGTTGTTGTTATTGTTTAGATCTGTGACGTGTATTACCTGTAATGTCATTCTGATGTTGGTGTTATGCTTATGAGTTTAACATGATCTCATAGAAAATATTTAAAACAGCCAACTACATTTAAATGTGTTGCAATAAATGGGGTGGCTGCCATGAGAGCGATCAAAATGGTCATAGTGACAGTCTCCTCGACCCTTGTTTAGTTTATCTACTGTTTATCTAATATAACGTGTGATTATTGGTTGTTTATGTTTATTCTTATTTGGCATTTCTTGTAGTTCTAGAATAATTGTATATGATTAACATTACAATTGTGTATACATGTATATATATATATATACATATACATATACATATACATATACATATACATATACATATACATATACATATACATATACATATACATATACATATACATATACATATACATATACATATACATATACATATACATATACGTGTGTGTGTGTGTGTGTGTGTACACAGATACATACATAATGTGTATTCAAAAGACTTTATTGTTTGTTTTAAACATTACATTAAAAACAGAAACTATTTCTTCAGTTACACATAAAAATTAAAATGCCAGTAGTAACATGATAAGATTGTGTGTGTGTATATATATATATATATATATATATATATATATATATATATGCTATATTTAATGTTTTATTTGTAATGAATGTAATGACATTTTGAATACTGCTTTGAGTATTTTAGCATATTTTAGCATATTAAAAGAGTATAATAAAATATGAGCATCATATCTTGCAAAACTAAAAACTTTTCATTTCTTTCAAGACGTGGTACAGGACCCCAAATGTTTGGCACCAGAGATGCAAAACATCACTGAAAACATACACACACGCACGCACGCACGCACGCACGCATGCACGCACACACCACACCACACAAATGCTGGCTTGATTATAGTTAAATTGGTCAATTTGACCATCATCTGTGCTGTAGGAAGGGGGTCTATTGGACAAGAAATGGCGGCTTCTCCTCTTGGACCTATTGATATTGTGGGTTATGGTGAAGGGGACGTCTTGCACACTGAAGAAGTTGTGGACACAAAAGAGAAGGAACCACCTACATCATACATCACAGCAGTTTTGGAAGAAGCACGCGCAAAATCAATAAGTCCTGCCAAGTCAGCTGGAGCAAAATCACAGGTGAATTCATGTAGCTCCAAAACATAAAAGAAACTTTAAGGTTAAAAATATGTTAACTCAGACAATTTGTTCATGGAGAGCATGTGATGCCATCATATAATAAAACATGTATCATAAAATTTAATATTTTTCAGGATCTAGACTGTAGCAAAGTTTTCTGTAGAATATATTTCTGATTAAAAAGAGTTGAGGTAATTGTGGTTTGTTTATCAGGTGGTAGAAGTGTTATTTAGAAATTACATGATATTAGTTTTATTAGCAAACATAATATTTTGTAATATTATTATCAATTTTGTTAAGTTAGTTAAAACATAATTCGTTTTACAAGCATATGTCTATCTGATATGAACTGAACTTATCATGTCTGTTCACGTAGGTGTCTTTCAAGGGAGTATCTGGAAGAGAAGGATTGGGTGATGAAACAAGTCCTTCACAAGATAATGTAAGCAGATTTAGTTTATAAATGCCACCAACAACAAATATTTCAAACACTTAATTTGAATGTAGATTGGCGATGACGTTTCTTGGGGATTGTCATAGGAACTGATTATCAAGAAACATTTTGTATATATATTTGCTTTATTAGTGAATTGACACCATATCATTGGATAAAGCATAACTGTAATAATAGTTCCAGAACGGGATTACAAAACATGGTGTCATAGGTGAAACTTATTTTGACCATTATTTGAACTCTAACTAACCACCACCAAGCAATATAGTTAGGTTTTAACTCAAAAACTTTTAATCTGTGTAAATATGCTACATCAAATATATTTGCATAATCACATGTATGTTGTCCAAATCTGGTCATGAACATAAAAGTATAACCCAAATTCAAAACAGTATATACCAATAAGGCAATAACCAATAGATGCTAATATTATTATTAACTTTTGTGGGCAAAACACTTTTGGGCATGTAAATTATAACTTGCTTCGCAATGTACCCTCAATACATTTACTGTACTGTTAAAAACAGTGTATAAATATTTGTTACTAAATGAGGGTTTGGCACTATACTGTTGTTCTCACTAACAGCTAGGAGGTTGTATGCTAAGTACTGTTATTATTGCGATTGTATTATTATTATATTGATTCAATTAAGATTGCAATTATTTGCCAGTTTCCAAAAGAATTTAATGTACTAATTTTGTTGTTGTTATTGTTTAGATCTGTGACGTGTATTACCTGTAATGTCATTCTGATGTTGGTGTTATGCTTATGAGTTTAACATGATCTCATAGAAAATGTTTAAAACAGCCAACTACATTTAAATGTGTTGCAATAAATGGGGTGGCTGCCATGAGAGCGATCAAAATGGTCATAGTGACAGTCTCTTCGACCCCTGTTTAGTTTATCTACAGCAATAATTCAACTTATATAATTACTTTTCTGTTATTTCTTGTTTAATAACACGTGTATGCAATTACTTGTCATACTAGTTCACCACAGCATTAATGCAATATTATTTCATAATTGAGCTGTAGGTAACTTGTTGAACATATTATGTATATTTTTTGGGGCGTCAATAAACACTTCCGATTCCTATTCTGATTACCAGGCAAGTGAAATGGCTGAAGACAAGTTGGCGCGAGAGACTGCATCATCCAGATTGGAAGTTGACTCAGCTCTGGGAGTCCAGAAAGGAGCCAGTGCTCTGAGCACAACAAGTGCCAAGTCAGTGCAAGGAGCCAGTGCCACAGGCATGAGGAGCACCCCAAGTAGCAAGAGCACAAGGAGTGGAGAGTCGGGCAAGACGAAAACATCGGGCAAGGCTAGGGAGGCAATCAGTGCGCTGGCTGGTAAAACCAAGACAAAGTCTATGACGGAGGACAGAGATGAGTTCGTTGTAGGTAGGGAAAGAGTTTTATGGTTCTCATGAAGTCAAATGAAGCCAGTGGTATGTTGCTCTTCAAATGTAGCTATGTGCAAAATAAAATGTAATATTCATGAAGATTGGTGCATTTAAGTTATACATAAACACTGCACGCTAATTTTGATTCATGTAAGATATCTTACTATATTAAATTTATTTATTTATTTTTTGGTGTCTAACTCTTACGTTGTTTTAAAATAAACTGTTTCGATTTATGACATAAATGTATTAAATGTTAGTTGAATTTATGTTCACCCAACAATTACTATTTAAAACCAAGAAACAACCTGGGTTCGTATGTTACTGTAATGCTTAGGTAATGCATTACTGATAAATGGATGCATTGTTAATTGTTTGCAATTGTATGTTTTATTAGGAAAGGTCCCGGACAACAAAGAACTTGAGACACTGTATGGACCTGTTGAAACACCAGTTAGGGAGCAGTCATGTATGTAGCCATTTAAAGATTTCTTCAGTATCTCATAAATTTACTTATTTTCCACAATTTCTGTTACTAGAACTACATGCTTGTTAACCACGTCAAGGAATTCAGAATGATGATTCTAAAGGTTCAATTTCTTATGAAATTGAATTATAAACTATAAGTAGTCATACTTTCTGCCCAGATATGTTTTGACAAAATACAATGACAAGTCGAATACAACAGTTCAGTGTTTACACAAATTGCCAAGCTATCCCTCAAATAATTGAATAGTGAGCTTGGATATTTCCAAGAAAGTTCTTGACTTAACATGGGCTAAACGACCTGATGGGTGATTTTAACGCAACTTCACATCTTAACATATTCATAGCCATATACCAACCCTATATTGACCACACTTAATGTTGGACTGTCTTCTGTTCTTGTCTTGCAGCGGTACTTCAGCAGAGGAAGAAAAGTGTGGACAAACTTAAGATGGCAGAAAAGCCAAAGGCTCCTGTCCTTCCTGCACAGCCAAAGAAGGGTGTTTCAAAGAAACGTGGTAAACCAGCCAAAGGGAAGAAGGCCAAGAAGACATCACTGACAAAGGAAGCATCAGATCTTGTCAGTAAGGACGAAACAGAAAAAGCAGAGACTGAGACGGCAGACACGGGAAAAGAATCCCGGGTTGAATCGGTTAAAACAGCTGAAGGCACCATGGTAAAGACACTTGTGTTCTGTGTTCTGCTTTAGACTGAAATAGTACGTTTATATTGCATAAGTTTGGACCGGTGAAACACGACTGTTACACCAATGAAATCCTAGGATAATGTCCATTTTTGATCTTTGTAGGATTTTCTATACCAAACTTTTTTTATTTTTACTAATTGTAAATTTGTGAAGATGCTTTTGTTTTATTGATATACCTTACTATATACTAAATAGTAAAAAGGTAAGTTCTTATATTGTGCAATATCCGATTCTTAGGCTTTATATTGAATGTGACTGTAGGCAATTCGTGATTTACTGGTAGAATATATATATATATATATATATATATATATATATATATATATATATATATATGTATCCTCACCCCATATACAAAGTACAGAATTGAGTATTTTAATGTCATGGCTTTCCTGGCTTCATTCTAGGAAATGTCATCCGAGGTGTCCCACACGCCAACAGGGGATGTTTCTGATGAAATGGAATTCATCATCATCCGTGACGAGTTCTCCGACACTGATGAAGAGGCAGAAGAGGACGACAACATGGAGGAACGGAAGCGGATAGCTGAGGAGAAACTGCAGGAGTCGCTGAGGGCTGCGAAGGAACGCAGGCGGCTGGCTGAAGCAAGAGGGGAAGAACCGGAACCGGAACCTGTGGTAGGAACCTCAACAGATGACGTCTTTGTCTTACATAACTGATCCAATGTCCAACATCACTAGGTATATATATATATTTATATATATATATATATATATATATATATATATATATATATATATATATATATATATATATATAGAAAAGCAAATAAGTGAAATAAGTGACTAATAGTAATGCAGTTTTACAATACGAAATGGTGAAACTAAATGAAAAAGAAACAGGAGAGAAATTGGTCAAGTGTTATGCATTTGATACCAGGTAGGTATGAAAACGAACTGTGATGACCGACAACAAATTATTTGTTGTACTGTCTGCCTACAAAGCGAACAGCCTCGTGTAATGAAAATGACAGATTATTCTGAATATTCACGGATGCTGAATAGAAACATGCATTCCGACATTGCACCAATATCCATATCACCCAAGAACCGAACCATGTTTGACTGATTCGAAGATCCAGAATTATAGCGATCAAACTGATCTAACCAATCTTTCACGTTGGTCTTGATAACTCGATTACTACATTAGTAAGATTGAACAGACAGTTTTCAACAACTAATGACATGACTGCTTACTGGTGTACCGATGTTGTATCAGGAGGACACGTCCCGTATCCCGCCTGAGGTGGCCCGGGAGCTACGGGCGGCCAAGCGGGCGGCAGAAGCAAACAAACGACGGGAGTTGGTGGAGCGAAAACGTCGGGAACGAGAGGAGCAGGCACGTCACGCAAAGGAGGAGGCAGAACGTCAGGAGCAGTTGGCTCGAGAACTGGAGGAAGAGAGGAGGAAGAGGGAGGAAGAGAGGAGGTGGGTGTATAGTGTTTACAGTTGTGTGTGACGTTGTTGATCAAAAGAATTGTTTGATGCGTGATGCGGAGCGACCTACCGTGGCAATAAGTTTAGAAAATTCAGAATTTTACAACCGTGTAAAGATAATAATATGATATTAGTTATAAGTGTGTGTTAGCAGTATTTTATTAAATGCCATGACAGTTTTAGATAACAAAACTACGTATATGAACAGAATAAGTATACTATGTTGCGTGCATGCGCTGAATACGTTTATTACATATTTAAGGTATGGCAGACATTGAAGAGAATTAAGTTAAAGAGAAACATGATGTTGAAAAAAATATGCAGGACAAACACACGCAATTGAGCACACACGCACGCACACAGTTGCGTACGCATATACGCACGCAGCACACGCGCAAACAATCACACACGCGGACACACGCAAACACGCCCACGTGATGATGGTGGTGATGCTTTAATGTCCAGAATGAGGAAGCAACAGAGGGAGGATGCTGAGAGGGAAGAGGAGGAGAAGGAGAGGGAACAGCAGCGACAGCTCACTCTAGCTGCTGAGCGAGAGCGGAGGCAGAAAGAAGAATACCAGAAGAGACTCGAAATTATGCGTCAGAAACAAGCTGAGGCAGAGCGAGAGAGGAAGGGTAATTGCATTTTGTTTGTTACAGTAACCTTAATTAATACATTAGTTCAATACGTAAGTTGTGTGTTAACTTGAAATGTTCAATGACATTTAATTTTATAATTTTATAATAACAGTTTAATTGTAAATAGGACGGCCATATCTCACGTCTGAGATATGTTATATATATTGTGATATAATTCATCATTGTTCTTTTGTTTTACATATACATTATTTTAACAGTACAGAAATCAGGACCGATATGTCATACATATTACCTGTTCTTTTTGATTGCATTATGTATGTGATGGTTACTCCTCTGTAGAAGTAACGAACCTTGTAGTTGATATCTAATAAACAGTTATTATTTGCAGCTAGTTTGCTTACTTCAGATACAACTTATGTTGTGTGTGTAATATCGAGCAAAGCGATTAGTCATAGTCGCAGCCGACTGACAGCGAGAGAAGATTTAAGATTAAATGTGTCTTAATAGCAAACGCATCGTTTAACGAAAATGAAAATGCAGACCATGTCACATTTACAGCATGATTGTAAAGGTACCACCAGAAGCACAATGATTTAGGTAAAACGATCAATTCACAAAACGTTATATTCAGTAAATATAAATATTAACTGTTGTACGCTGCAACAGAGGCTGAAGAAGCTCGGAGGCTGGCAGCGGAGGAGGAGGCTCGGTTGGAAGCCATCAAACTGTCAGAGATGGCAGAGGGAGAGAGAATCGAGTATCTACGACGCAAGGAGTTCGAGGAACAGGAGCGCAGACTGGCTGAAGAGATCGAGAGGTATGACGATTGGTCAGATGATTTGTAGTAGAGCTACGTTTGCTTGCACCGCGCAAACGCTGCTCCACCAGAAGTGTTTCACTGGAGTTGTCAAATTTTCCCAGATACCCACCTACTTAGAAAGACTGCTTGAGAAAGGCTCCTTTCTTCCTTTGGTCTGGATGGTCTTAAGATGTCCATGTACAATGCCAGTTTGCACCTGTCTTATATGTTTTACGCATTGTGTAGCAAGATCGGTAGGACTACACTGTTACAAGTTATACAACACGTTCACAACTGATAAAAGGACTAGCTTGGAACGGTCATCTAATAATCACCGTCCATGTGGAATCAAGTACAAGCAATTACCCTAACACACGTACACGCACGCACGCACGCATGCACGCGCTCGCACCCACGCACACACACACGCCACACAAGCACGCACGCACGCACACACGCACGCACACACGCACACAAGCTCGAGTGCATAGTTATCAAATCATTGTCAGGTGCAACAGAGTAACACCGTGTGAAACATGTTGCACGTATTACCACCGGTGTTTGTTGCAGGATAAAACGAGAGGAAGACGCACGTGTTGCACTGGAGGAAGCGAAGAAATTGGCCGAGCAGATGGCCCGTCACCAAGCCGAACTGGAGAGACGTTTTCACTTCAACCGCGGCCTACAGGTCGAGTCGAATGGTCTGGCGCACACGCAGGACGTCACCCGTGCCTTCGTCTTCTCTTACTTCGAGCTGCTGCAGTGGCTCGGTATCGATATCTCAGATATAGAACTGCTCAAGATGACAAAGTTTTGAGTGACGAATTTCTTGTTACGCTAAATGTATAGTTGTGTCGTGTGTGAGCTCTATTACAGTGGAAATGTCATTTGTCTAACAGAAAATGACGCTAAAGACTAATCTAAAAAAATGTCATGATGCTTGGTTGATCATTATTTGGATATTTTACTAAATATGTTACTTATTTAAATTGAATGTTGTTCAAACAATTTATATATTGTCATTTATATATGATACATACATACATACGTACGTATATATATATATATATATATATATATATATATATATATATATATATATATATATGGCGATGATGTTCGACCATCATGGTCGATGATGACTATGGTGTCTGTGGATTCCGTCTCCGGTGTCCATGGATTCCGAAAATGGTATGTATTTTAATTATGTTGCATGGACATACAAACGTAAATGCATACACACGAACGTATTTGTACGGACGAATGTTTGTATATATACACTGCTTGCAGGGGAGGCGTATATATGTACGTACAACGTATATATTCATATACATGTAAACAGTTCAACGAGTTGAACTGTTTGACACTGGCAAATATTGAAGCAGACCATCTCTTATTATATTTTCATAGTCATACATAACGTGTACCAGGTACTTAATATTTTTGCCATTTTGCAGTATAGTTGCTAAATAATGCTGCATATATTTATTATGCATACTATATGTATTGTGCAGATCATAGTCAGTGCTGTGTACATTAGGACATAACTTACACTTGTTAATGTTATGCTAGTCTGCCGAATGATAAATATCAACTGTTGCTATGGCAGGATACGTTTACTTCACAGTGCATGTACGTGTTTTTGGTATGCAGGTTAAACTAATTATTTTCAAGCGTATTGTATAATATTATATGTTGTGTGTTATGTTTTCTACGTATAACAAACCCCACCACAGTCGCCAAAACGATTATGTAATATTTTGTGGGTTGGGTCTAGATTAATGTTGTATGCTATGCAAGTTCCTTACATTTTGCAATGTACACTATTTAAGGAACCGATGAAGAGACTTAATTGTGCAGTGTCAAGGGGGGGGGTTCTCGTGTTGGCTGTGATTTAGTGTCTATAGAGGCACGTAGAGTTAGTTGCATTTTCTGTGATTTTCTATGTGCCTATGTGGATGATGTTTCAATAAATGTTAATGTTGCAAGTAACTTGTCTTACAGATGTTGTTTTTACGCTGTCTTGTGTTAATTTTCTCATTTTAATAAACATTTCTAGTTAAATTGGTAAATGTTCAGACTGGGATTGTTCGCAGAGTTCTATGCAATCAACTTAAGGAACCTGTTTGTAACACGACATTGTGTTCTGGTTTATATTACTTGAACTTGTCTTTGTCTCAACACAGCGAATATACACAAAACGATTGGTGCAGGCACAATACAATATTGTTATCAGATTGGCCATATACATGATACCTCAATCATTATATTGGCATGCTGGCTACTTACGGGCAACACTTATACGCACACTATGCCATGTGGACGTGTAAAACTGTATTCCACAATACAAATATCTAACCATACCATGGATTTGTTTGTTAGTATATTGACACGCGAAATACAATAACTATAGTTAAGATAAGGTTTGCCTGGCCGACGACGCATATATCACGGACATCAATCATTCAGCAAAGGGATACGACATGTCATAATCGTCAACAGAACTCAACATTAGTCGAAACTTTACTGGCATAACAGACAATTCACAATCCACAATGTCATTTGCTTGAGACAAACGACAACGTGGAACCGTTGCAGAAACTGCAAGGATGGAAGGCGACTACGACTATGTATGTATCAATATATCATCGACACTCTGCGAAAGATACGAACAAACGCAACGTAACCGTTTCCTTAATTCCTTGAAATTCTTCTTGAAGAAGGGTCACCGCTCACTTTGACGCATCTGGTGAGGACTCTGCCAGAGTGTTTCTTACTACAGAACTATTGTAGAGCTATGGCGCCCTTTCCATTCACGTCGACACTGTTACCTCGCTGACGTTTGTGTAGGCACCGGCAAAGGAATTCGCGTCCCTATAGTACACATGAGATACGAACGCCGCCAACACCCGGGGAAGCTACAGGACGTATATAATTTACAAAACAACTATTTTATATTGTGACCAGAAGGCAACATGGCATTTGGTTTCTCGAGTGTCCTGCAATTGTGTGTTTATGTGTATGTTCTACTGAAACAATGGTATCCATTTGTTTTTATAAATGACGTTAGTTACGTTACAAATCTTGCATATGACGTCGGCAAAACAATGGGGAATATACAGGACTAATAATCCGGGTCGCAATTACGAAACTCGGGCTGTGTGACGTTAACCGTCAGCGCCCCGTTACCTCGTTACGTTGTATCCAGCGCTTGTTAACACACGATGCCTTATATAGTTATAACAGTCGGTGACAAAAATACCTCACAGATGAACTGAAATATTAAATAATATTGATTCAATTCCAGTATTATGCACGAAGAGTAAGTACCAACTACATGATCGATGCAGGAGACAATGAAGACAACAGGCTGGTGGCCAATATGAAAGTGTGTGGTAAGTAATCGCACAGATCCTATGACATAATGACACGAAGTCAACGCAAAAGCATCAGACGTAGCATTGAGTAAGACAACGATGAAAACCAATATTCTTTACTAAGAGATTTTGCACTCGTTGAAATGTAAGGTACGGATATGATTATGAAAAATGGAATTGCAGTAATCATAATATTCGCAGCAAGATCAACTGCACTAGTTTTGCAAGAGAAAGAAGCAACTACCAACAAATACGTCGAACATCTGAAATAGAAAATATTAGTTACAATAGAAACGATAACTTTACGAGACAAGCCCTCTGAAAGTGTAGTCATCATCAAAGGTGACTCCTATTTTAATGCGAAAGTTTAGGTGTGGTACAGCGTTTACGGGAAGATGTGGGCGCAGAAGCTTTTGATATGTTCACTATTTTTGTGTGCTAATAAAAAGAAAATATGTTTTGTCTGGCATTTTATGTAAATCTGGTATTTTATGTAAATTTCCAATAGAAAATGTAATAAAGATACCCCATTCAGACCTATAAATGCATCCACTAGACTCTTCAGTTAAGGCGGATGTTTTCCATCGAGCGGAAGTAGTTTTTCGTCAGCGGGGAATTTCTCGCACACACAACACTTGCATAAACGTACCTATCGAATATTGACGGGAAGGTGACTTGTTCGGCACGCTGTGTGTCCAAGGGTGCCAAACACACAGTGTGGGGTAGAGTCACTGGCGCCTGGGTGTACGGTGAAGTAAGCTCACTATGTGGCGTGGAGTCAGTGATGCCGATGTTACGTTGCCAGTGGCAGTACTTCGCCGCCCGTGGTACACACTGACACACGCCGGCTCGGTCGTGGTTCCACTCGGTCTCGTTCCTTTGGTGTCTTTCAACCATGGTAATTTCGCACACCTGCAATGTCTTCACAACTTGTCACGCCCTGCGTCGTGATCCCAGATTCGGTCGGGCCGGATTCAGCACGATTCTCCCGAATCTGGGACCGCGACCATAGCGGACCAGGATTCTGCGTTGTTACTTATATAATTTTCATTAGTAATACATCAAGCATTCCAATATGATTGTTATTGTGCAATTTGTTGTAATGTATGCATGACCATGGTATGCACCGGCGCTTCACTCGGCGTTTTGGGGGCGTTCTATATTGTCGACATTTATTCGTACAACCGGAAGGAGGTAAGGGACCTCATTATACAACTAATTAAAAAACAATTACTTAAAATATTTTTGTAACACTATAGTGACTATTGATTTGTTATGATATGTTGCATAGCTACATATGACTTTAAAATATATTAAACTAAATAATATTAAAATAATAATTCAGGGTAAGGGGCTGGTTTTAATAATTAATAGGATATTGGCGCCATAAAAGTTACTTATTTATTATTACTATTTATTTTATTACCGCATGAGAAACTAACTATAAGAAAATAAATGATATTCGTGGCAAGCCTGTGTATGTGCGTGCGTGCGTGCGTGCGTGCGTGCGTGCGTGCTTGCATGGTTTTTGCCTACCAGTAAAACATATCATCGTCCTTTTGAGTCTGGGGCTCAGAGTGGACTTCTTGTTTCGGGTATTCCGTTTCTCGTGCGCTTGCTTGCGCGATTGGCAGAGGTACGATGCATTCCAACGGACACTCAGGTCTGAGTTGAGCGACCTCCTTTGTACGCGTTGACAATGTGGTGGTCGGCAACTTCAGTGTCTGGGCAGGTCTCGGTCTTACACGTTTCATAGAAGATTTCCAATGGCAGCGATCCCTTGTTGAAGTGGGTTTGCTGTGCCGTGGTGCTGATTTTTCCAAAACTAGTTCCTCGCTAGGTTTTGGAACTTCATTTTCTGAAGTAGTGTTGTCCTCTGTTTTGTCGTGTTCTATTGTATTTACTTGAGACTGGCGAACGACATCAATGATTGGAAATATACGACTGTGGGTTTTATGTTGCTGTTCTGAATTTGACTTGGTGTATTTAAACGCGGGTTTCCGTATGTCAAGTTCTACAGTATTTTGTTTCATTCCGGGCACTGGTGTAGAATTAGGAACGCGGTATTCTTTCGCTGGCTTCGGGTTTGGGAAACGTCCTAGCGGTTGCTTGTATGTGAAGAAATTCCGGGTCCATGGTACATATTCTCCCACCGGCGTGCAGGCCCTAGGACCCAAGCTACAAAAGATTTAATCAGTTTAACATCTATAGAAAAAAGAATTGCATGTCGACAAGATTGCTTTAAGTCTCTGAAGATCGCTTGCAAAAAATCGGAACGAATTTTAGATTTATTACATGTTCTAAATATGATACAAAGATTAGCCCCATTTTCAAGGGTATGGGTCTTTTAAATCTGCCTGATACTGTTAAACTCCAAACACTAAAATGTTATATTCAAAGTAATGTAAATGTTTTATTTAGTAACCCAGTGTGTGCTTGTGCATATCAGATATGTGAGACGTTTTGTGGCTGTAGGTGTTGTGTTGTGTTGTGTTGTGTTGTGTTGTGTTGTGTTGTGTTGTGTTGTGTTGTGTTGTGTTGTGTTGTGTTGTGTTGTTGTGTTGTGTTGTGTTGTGTTGTGTTGTGTTGTGTTGTGTTGTGTTGTGTTGTGTTGTGTTGTGTTGTGTTGTGTTGTGTTGTGTTGTGTTGTGTTGTGTTGTGTTGTAAGCCTACCTCGGTGTGGATGTGAGCCGTTGGAAATGGGACCTGTCGCTGTGCCAGTCACAGCTCCTCGATCTCCGCGGACTGACAGGACATGTCCTTCTGGTGGTGTAGCGTCTTGGAGCTGGGTGCAACCATTCTGGCAAACTGCGGGACAGTAATAGTTTGACCTTACAGTATACTAAAATAACACAGTTACACTGAAGGTGGTCGACACAGTCATTCCTGAACTCACTGTAGTCACTCAAACAAATATACAATGTGACTCTTCAAGATGGCGTATACATCGTCTCACAAGACGAAGGAATGCCGATGCGATGGGAATATTGAAAGCACACGAAGGGTGTAAATAGCACATTTGTTAAATGTGCATGTAGATATGTATGTATATGTCGGTGTACGAGTGCATGTGGGTGCGTGCGTGCGTGCATGCGTGTGTGCGTGCGTGTGTGTGCGTGTGTGTGCGCGCGCGTGCGTGTGTGTGGTGTGTGTGTGCATGTGTGTGTGCGTGCGTGCGTGCGTGCGTGTGTGTGTATGTGTGTGCTGCCCGTGCGTGAGTGTAAGTGCTCGTGCATGTCTACACGCATCTTGCTATCTTGGTGAAAACGTGCGAGCGTGTGTGCGTGTGCATGGGTGCATCGTGGATATAAGTTACCCAGTCTGTGTAGGTCTGACGATGGTGCGGTCTCTATTAGCACCAACACACGGCTGTCCGGTAACTGTCGTCTGTTGCGGCACCTTTGCGATGACGCACGTAAAGGTGACATGATACCACAGCAAAATAATCGACATTAAACATACACAAAAAGCAATGTCTTGGGTCTATGCATCTAAAAGTACTAATAAAACGTAAATTGTATTAATTACAAATAAGAATGTAGTAGTAGTAGTGGTGGTAGTGGTGGTGGAGTAGTAGTAAGTATTATATCGCACCTTATAAAATCATTATCATATATCAAATCATATCATAATTATCATATCACATCACATCACATCACATCACATCACATCACATCACATCACATCACATCACATCACATCACATCACATCACATCACACCACACCACACCACATCACATCATATCAATCAGAACGTCGCAAGCGAAGACAAACAAAACGTACAGCCGCACAGGATGACAGAATGAAAGGTATTGCGTACATTTGCAGTACATTTCGGCAGTGTTCGCGGACACGCTAAGTTGACGGCCGGAAGTAGATGGCGCACGCGCTCTCGTACTATCGCATTGATGCTGTTCATGGTGCAGTCCATCCTTCCAGTCGGAAGGGGCTTCTTCGTCAGCTGCTCTAGTGGACACCTCTCCATAGTTGGCGGTGACGTACGTCGAGACTTACCTAGAGTGTAGCATTGTAACAACAGTGACAATTCCAGAGAGAGTAGATTGCATGCACCCCGTTCAGGCTCGCACAAACAACTTAGCGAGCCAGAGCTTCAGTACGACTGCGCAATCGTTGGATTCTTACTCCATCCTCGTAAGCCAGGGATCGTGCTACTGTACCCCTGTATGATCGTCTCCGTAAATATTCGACTATACAATTACAATAACTGACGTCGCTAGACGATACAGCGTCATGCGTGAGAACAGCGTAATTATGCGTCCCAATTTGAAGACGGATACACTACTGGAGGGAATCCCAATATAATGACCCATTCGCATAAAAAAAAATTGCATGTAACATGAGCATCGTGTGGCTTAAATCCCAAGAGATTATAAGTCGACCATATTCTTCATGGACAATTTCAAAGGATGACATTAAAAGAGGAGTTTTTCACAACGGTGTGCCAGGGGTAGTGAAAGCTGGTAGGGGAGACTGGGGCTAGTTGTAATAAAAACAACATATTTCAGGATTGCGGGCGGGTTTCGTAACCGATCGAAACTTTTTGTTATGCCAAAAGGTCCTCACATATCTCCCGCAGTTAATTGGACATAATTAATTGTCTGGGATATTTCACATTTACGGTATGATGTATTATATGAGGTGTCCTAAAGTGTTACAACTTACCCCGATACGGGGCAAGTTGTAACAGAGTACGGGGTAAGTTGTAACACGTATGTTTTACCATTGGGGTAAGTTGTAACACAACATAAAATTACACAATTGATGCTACTGCTTTCTGTAAGCTATATACATTATTTGAGACTTAATAATAACGATGTATCATTGCATATATAGTATATTCCGTATTTGAGTTCAGCTTTTAAACACAGTATCTGACCAAACAAAACATAGTTTTTTTTTACCAGAAATTGCAATAACAATCATTTCGATTACAAACATGTGATGGTTATTTATAATTGCCAAAACACAGTAGGCCCAGTAATTAGTCGCATGTTTTAACTAAGTATCTGATGTAACGTATATTGTGAATGCAATGGGCAATTATGCACACTCGTTACATTTTCCTTTCCACAATAAAATTAAAAAGAAAGATGAAAATCGAAATTAAAAACAAGACTAGTATGACATATATCATCAGATCAGCAACGACAGGAACCTGACGAATAAGGCCTACTCGCTGTCAGAGTCGCACAAGTGACACAGACATGTGTCGTCGCCTGTGGTGCATTCAGTGTGTGCCCATCTGAGGCACATCTGACACTGGATCCACTGTTCATGCGACCTGCTGTCGGCGTAAATCTCGTCACATACTAAGCAGAACCATTACACTGATTTTGTTTTCTTGACGACAGCTTTGCCTTTGCTTTTCGTGAGTGGTAGTTTTTGCTTACTACTCTGCATCCTGTAGCTCGCGCTGCTCTAGCGGCCTGTCTGTTTTCGAACATTTCCTCCCTTGGCATGCACAGTCAAAAGGTGACGTTGACTCGCTTCATAATTACTGGTGATACCGCTGATTCCAGCAGAATATGTACCAGAACCTGATATAGACTTGATCCACTTCATAGCTGTCTCTTCTATTGTTTTATCAGTGTGGCAGCGGATAGTGCGATCTGGCAACACAGATAGCCCCAGCACGCAGCAATTTCTCTGAACCAGGGTGCGTTTTCTCAATGTGTTCTAGAAAGTGGCCGTAATATGTGAGAAATCAAGCATAATTCTGCTGATTTGCACAGGCATGTGGCTTATGCAGACTTGTACCTGTCGTAGTCATTCGTTTTGATTGTGTTGTTCAATGACAAGACGAACCAGATGCAATCCAAATATTCGAGCCAGAAGCGCCCAGTTTTTCTCAGTTCTCCATTTCTCACTGAACGGACCGTGCTACATACACACCTGAAACCAACTGATCGAAATTGTCCCAATCAATATGGAAAACTGCTCCTTCGGGTTGTGTCTTCACCACATCAGAATTGCTAATCACTGTAGTACTTTAACTATTTAGCGTAATTCCGTGGTCGCTAATTTGGCAGATATAGCGGGGGAGGGCAGTATTACATTCAGGGGCCTTTACGACCAGGGTATCCTGCTTGATTGTATGACGAGACAAAGTCTAGAATCGACATCTAGATGTGCAGGGCTTCAGAACGAGGTATTATATGCCACATGGTTAAGCATGGCTTGATTTCCGCGCCCACACAGTCCATGCGTGGGGGTAAAATCAATTGACCTTGAACCGTTATCGTTGACTTCGACCTTATATAGAATTCAGAAATGAACAGTAAACTTGAACAACACTGATAAACATGAAATCAACTTATAGATCAAGGTTATTGTCCAAAAATTAAAGATGGTAGAACATTAGAAGACCCGAAATCCGATAACTGAAATTTCAGTCATTTAGGGGGTACGTTAGGCTTTTCACCCACAGCGGGCACAATTATCAAGATAGAGAGGTCATCGTGGAACCAAATAGAAGCTTATCCCCTTGGGAAGTTTTCTATTTGGAAAGGAGTCCATGTTGTTCATTTCAAAAGGCTTGTAAATATTAATTTCTGACATGAACGTGTCAGGCGGAGGACGATGTTTCATCATGTTTGGGACGCAATGGCTCAAATTATGGAACTGCTTTGTGGAAAGCCCCTAAATCATATATGGTAGCCTTCCCTACTATATAATGATGCTTTCTGCCAAATATGGTTTTTCTATGTCTATTTCTGACGTCACACTGACACAATATTTGAATATACCTAATTTTAGGGCCAAAAAGGGGGTTTCGGCCCCCTGAGGGCAAAAGGCCCCGATTTGGGAGTGGTCATTACAAACTTGTGATGGCCCATGGTATAGGTTAACAGGAAATGGCAGTGAAAAAAACTTAGCAGAAAACATCCTGAGACCTGGACCTGGCTCCCGGCCTAAACGGTGTTACAACTTGCCCCGAGATGAATGTTACAACTTGCCCCGACCCGTCTTTTTCATAAAACACAATATTGCATAAACACCTTTTGAATGAAACTCAAAAGGCATTTATGTGGGCAACAAAACCAGAGCTTATATTCGGGTGTATACGGTAAACAGATTAGGACGCTGACAAGCTCAGTGTCCAGCCTCTCTTTCGATAGTTCTCGAGTTTGAAAGGGTAAATATTGATTTGCTCTCGATTGTTGTTAAACAATTATGTTACGAGGTTCCGTTTATTGCGACATTTATCATTCTGTTGTTCAGTACTATGTCGTCGCAAATTTGTTGACCGTTTATGTTGTCACTGCCCGTGCGAATCGCACTAATCATGTCTAAAGGCGATGATTAACATCGCTGTTGTGCGTTAATCCTTTGTTCGCCTCGGGCGTCTTCGACCATCGCATCGGTCCATGAACCTCGCTCTGGATGAGCGATATCAAGCTATCTTTCTTTTGAGAGGGGAGTTAAAGGGGCTTTGGCTATACTCCCTAACCCGGGATATTATCAGTGCCAGTCGGGATGTCGTTTTTATTGACTTTGGCACCACTTATTGACTACCCCTCCCTGTATTCTATATTGTTGACGTGGGCGATAAAGTGATACTTTCCCCGTCATATCGCACTGGTGGCAGTGGTTATTTCCCATATGTTTTACCGCGATTCTGACATTTCTCTCTATCGCCTCGATGATGAGTTTAATACCCGTGTTTTCCTATATCTTAAATACATACATGTTCGTCGCCACCACATCTCATGTCATAAGTACAATTTTGGTCCTATCACGGGTGACGGGTGTTGTCGAACTGGCAGCAGTATTTATTAGACGGGGTCCATTTAAATGACGGAGGAAATCAGAAATCTTTCCACAGTGTTCGCGGGATCGTTCTTGCTACAGAAAATAACTAGTAGCTCCTTTACTGTTCTTCGACACGTGGGCGCTGCTTTAATTAAATTGAATTTGAATTAAATTTATTTCAACAACAACTACCCATACTACAATTACTACTACATTATACATACAATACCAATTTAAAAAAAGGGTAAATGATGTTCCATTGTTTTCATGTTTCCTTATAATTAGTTCAAATATATTACATAACGCATTTGCACAGTGCAATAGACACTGTGCCAAATTTTGTTCCATGTATAATCATACCACATGTAATCATTGCTTTGCTACTTGCTTTGTATCCTCCCGGTGTATCCTGTGGGGACTGTTACTTACTGGCGTTGCATTTTCCAGACCGTTACCTGCTTCGCTGGTTTACATTGTGCCTTGTTCGTGCACCTGTCTTTGTATATTATCTGCTTGTAAGGCTGTGATTTTTCCATGACTTGCAAATGTAACTTTCCTGCCATTATGGCGGTGATTTTTTCACAGCAATGTGTCTTTGTCAGTTAAGGACTTGTAATTGTCACTTTGCCATTTCAGCTGTGCCTTTTTCAGGCCGTGTCATTGTACATTTTCTGCCATTATGGCTGTGCCTGTTTCAGGTCATGTCATTGTAAGTTGTTCCCATTATGGATGTGCCTTTTTCAGGCCGTGTAATTGGATATTTTATGCCATTCTGGCTGTGCCTTTTTAAGGCCGTGTAATTGTATATTTTATGCCATTATGGCTGTGCCTTTTTAAGGCCGTGTAATTGTATATTTTATGCCATTCTGGCTGTGCCTTTTTAAGGCCGTGTAATTGGATATTTTATGCCATTCTGGCTGTGCCTTTTTAAGGCCGTGTAATTGGATATTTTATGCCATTCTGGCTGTGCCTTTTTAAGGCCGTGTAATTGGATATTTTATGCCATTCTGGCTGTGCCTTTTTAAGGCCGTGTAATTGGATATTTTATGCCATTCGGGCTGTGCCTTTTTTAAGGCCGTGTAATTGGATATTTTATGCCATTCTGGCTGTGCCTTTTTAAGGCCGTGTAATTGGATAGTTTATGCCATTCTGGCTGTGCCTTTTTAAGGCCGTGTAATTGGATAGTTTATGCCATTCTGGCTGTGCCTTTTTAAGGCCGTGTAATTGGATATTTTATGCCATTCTGGCTGTGCCTTTTTAAGGCCGTGTAATTGGATATTTTATGCCCTTATGGCTGTGCCTTTTTAAGGCCGTGTAATTTGGTATTTTATGCCATTATGGCGGTGCCAAATTTAAGGCCGTGTAATTGCATATTTTATGCCATTGTGGCTGTGCCTTTTTAAGGCAGTGTAATTCGACATTTTCTGCCATTACGGCTGTGCCTTTTTTAAGGCCGTGTAATTGGAAATTTTATGCCACTATGGCTGTGCCTTTTTAAGGCCGTGTAATTGGATATTTTATGGCATTATGGCTGTGCCTTTTTTAAGGCCGTGTAATTGTCACTTCTCTGCCATTTTGGCTGTGCCTTTTTTAAGGCCGTGTAATTGGATATTTTATGCCCTTCTGTGTGTGCCTGTTTACAGGCTGTGTAATTGTTTCGCCATTCGGGCTGTGCCTTGTTATGGCCGTGTAATGCATTTGCCGTTTGGGCTGTGCCTCATCCAGGCCACGTCAGCATACTTGATTGCCATTACGGCTTCATTGTGGTGTTATTAACGTAATTTCTTCGATTCCACCTGCTTACTACCGCACTTTCAGTTTCAGTTTTATCTCGTCTCGTTCTTTGCAACGCTGTTAGTATTACACGTTATCGTTCATGTCTTCATGACCGAGTACTTTTCAAACATTTCAGATCGTTGTTTGCTGGAGTGCCTGCGTGTTCCTTTTGCCTTGTGTGCCATAACGTTATATTTACAGGTGTGTTAACTTCAATTGCACCAGTCCACGACGGTATGGGTGTTTAAGACTCCCGCTACGATCTCTGATTCCGTACAGCCATTCAGCGGATCTACTAGTACATTTTACGCCCCCTTTTTTTTTTTTTACACGTATCGCCACCTGGCGATTATGCAATAACGTTGTTTCGTTGCCATCGGTGACCACTTATCGTTTGCTACTACACAAACTTGTCCAAAGGGGCCAACGTCAATATTTTTAGACGCTATATAGCCCGATCAGGCTCCTATGCCACAATATACGATGTTATGCTTGTGTCTGATCAGTCATCATGAACACCGCATGTTACCCGGTCACCATTGTGTTTTACGGACACAGGTTTTTTCCGGAGATTACAGTTTATGAACCGGGAGGACACGCAATTTCGCACCGTGTCCCGGTGGTCATGTTATCTCCCTTACATGGCAGGGAGGAATGACAACTGCCCACTTGGAACAGAAGACGCTTTTGTTTGGCTGCATGAGCCCTCATGTTGGCTTCCGTGATATTGGGACTGATGAGTTGTCGCCGGGTTTCACGTTTTGTAGAGGGCTGCGGCGCGTCTATTGATATCCTTTTATCATGTCACACAGGTGGTAATGTTGGAATTTTCCGCAGGTTGTTGACTGGCAGGTATCACTGATCCGTTGACTTTAATTACAGTGTTGTATCTTACAATACTTCGTTGAAAAAAGAGAATTTATGTAGCCGGTCCTCGGTACACACGCCCCAATCAATTCCTCCGTCACCAGGGTCTCCTGGAAAACTGGCAACAATATCTTTTGGCAGAGGGCGTGCAGTTGAATGAACTTGGTTTGACCATGTATTACAGGTCTCTGCGTCGATATGTTATTATATACTCCTCACACAACAGTGTTGGCAAATTCACTCCATCTTCTAGGCACCAGCTGTATTTGCCGTGTCAAGTCGTTAAGTAGATTTTGCGTTGTGTTTTGATACTTACTCCTTTTTAATAGGTGATATCCTGAGGCCTTGGTTTGATTAGGGTGCCTACCAACTGCACATATTATTTATTACTTTCAGGATTTCGTACTAGCCTACCTGGCTGCCGGACGGCCTGATCGATATATGACATGGAGTTAATGTTTATTTGTTACAAAATTGTAATGGAGGTAATACTTCACCATCACAATTTGTTACGGACCATGTACCCATGTAGCTCTACACTTGTATGTACCCATGTAGCTACCACACATACATTGTTTCGGTTGACTGTGGTCGGCCCAGGGAGATGTCGTTTGTTCCACTCCCATATATGCGTTCGTGCCGGTATGCATTCAGCAGGCTGTTATAGACCACACATTTACTGTCGGGCGTGCTTTGTGGTCGGCCCAGGGTGATGATGTTTATTCTTTCGAGTCTGATTTCATCAACAGGTTTTCCTTTTGGACATCCACTGCTGTTGGACCAGGGCGGTGAGGATGAGTCTCCACATCCACGTTCTCACCTTCTATTATGTAACAGGCTTGATGATGTCCCACACAAATAGGGTTCCTTGTGTACATGTCATCTTGTTATATGGAACCAGGTGTTGCTGTATAACACATTTTGGCATATGATAGTTGGTCGCGTTACATTGCTGTATTGACCTCCTTACGTTAATGTATTTTCTAACTTTTACAGGTGCGCTATTGCTGCACACTTCAATTACCTGAGGTTAATACAGTGTATTGGATTCACTTTGCCACTTTCTTGTCTCGGGTTATTCTGGCATGGCCACAAACAGATGTGTGCTACCTGTCACAGGCTGACATCACGGCATGGTGCCTGTATATTCATATTTCTTTTGTGTGAACGAAATACTGCGCTGCTGTGTTTTCGTATTTCTGCAATACCTAAGGTTAAACCTGGGAGGTAATGTGGCCCTCCACCTACACGTCGATGCTTCACGAGGTCAACTCGGATACCTGCGAGACTGACAGATGACTCCTCTGACAGCTCGGACTCGTTGTACAGCTCGGACTCGTTGGATAGCTGGGACTCGTTGGACCGCTCCGACTCGTTGGACAACTCGGACTCGTTGGACACCTAGGACTCGTTGGACAGCTCGGACTCGTTGGATAGCTCGGACTCGTTGGACAGCTCGGACTCGTTGGATACCTTGGACTCGTTGGACACCTCGGACTCGTTGGACAGCTCGAACTCATTGGACACCTCGGACTTGTTGGATAGCTCGGACTCGTTGGATAGCTCGGACCATGACACTGCGGACGGCATATCCGAAAACTTGTGTTTTCCACTTAGGTGGGGCATTTGGAACACCAATGCTTATATACATCCACTTGTTACATACCAAAACCATCTAACATGTGACTGAATGTTTTCTGCTTAGGTGGGACATTCCCTGTCACATTCAGCAGTGTATTACTCATTCTAGACGTCATCATTTCACTGGTGCTATTCATCGCTGAAGGTGTCCTTCGCTAGGTTATCCAGATGCTTTCTACTTAGGTGGGGCATTGCATGTAACCAAAACCCATCTAACATGTGCACTGAATGTTTTCTGCTTAGGTGGGACATTCCCTGTCACATACAGAAGTGTATTACTCATTCTAGACGTCATCATTTCTCTGGTGCTATTCATCGCTGAAGGTGTCCTTCGCTAGGTTATCAGGATGTTTTCTACTTAGGTGGGGCATTCCATGTAACACACCTTGCTCTTTACATGTACTTAGTTGGTAGTGGCAACCTACAACGTGTCGCTGTTGCGTTACTGACATATGTCGGTATATAATCTTATAACAATTAACATGGTCTAGATTTCATTTGTTGCAAATTACCAGGTTGTGCGCTTTTTAATCATCACGTGTTATGCTTAAGGTTCACATTCGCTGTTTGCATTAACTGGGCCTCTTGCCTTCTAGGTGGCATTTCATATTCGCACTTGGGTTGCAACTATATTGCTTTAGTGTGTGTGGGTTTTATGTAGCGCACGACCGTTTTCTGCTTAGGCGGGGCATTTCATGTAGCTTTGATAGCCTGTACGGGTGCCCATGTATACTTTTTAGCCTAATGTTATTTGTTTTTTGACACGCATGACACTTACGGGTTTGTTCGGCCGTATGCAAACGCCGTTAGCACTTTTTCTACACCTGTAGTTATGAGGCTTAGTTGGTGAACTTGTGACTAAAGTTACGTAACTTTCCTTTGTGACACATATCCTTTGGGGTGGGGGGAGCCATTCTATTACAGAAGTGGCCTGGTGTGGTCGGTTCCCCCACCTTTGCTGTCAATCTATGTGTTTGTTATAACGGTGATGACATTGTGTACTAGTGTATTGGAATTATTTTGTGCTAGTTATACATAAAGAGTTGGCTTACTTTTAAGCTCGTATACAAACATATATCTGACTTGTGTTTTCAGCAAACTAGCCACGTCTCTGTGTCACAAATTTAGATGGTAGCGTTGTCCCGCATAAAAACACCTTTTGAATGAAACTCAAAAGGCATTTATGTGGGCAACAAAACCAGAGCTTATATTCGGGTGTATACGGTAAACAGATTAGGACGCTGACAAGCTCAGTGTCCAGCCTCTCTTTCGATAGTTCTCGAGTTTGAAAGGGTAAATATTGATTTGCTCTCGATTGTTGTTAAACAATTATGTTACGAGGTTCCGTTTATTGCGACA
>OZ024857.1:27932100-27942100 GCA_964017155.1 Oasisia sp. SBJ-2009 | reverse complement strand
ACATGTAGTACGACACTTTATATAATTGACATAACACTGTTTGAAGCATAGGTCTTTGTCTCGCCTTAATGGCTGGCCTGCTTTGACTAGCGAGAAACGAGATCACCAATGTCAGGACGACCTGAACTATAAATAAACGTAGTCAATATTATTGCATGAACATACGATATTGCGCAACCAGTGCACATACACGTAGATATACATTCCAGGTTGAAGTGTATATTATACTTTCGCTGCATTCATACTGTCGCAATGTACGGAAAGTTACAAACGATTTCTTTAACAGTGACCAATAATAACTATTACTATTATTTGTTCATATAATGATGGAATTCACAAAACTGCAATATGAGTAATATACAGTTATCTACATTATGGATTAATTAAGATTAATTATCTACGGTAGTCATCAAAACATATCCGACTTGTAGCGACAATGTGACTACTGCTAGAATTGAATATCACAATGACACAGCATTTAAATCGTAACTCAAGTAGCCAAATAGTGTTAAATTAGGTAACCACTGATATTGCCGAGCTCTGCGAATGTTATCATAGCTTTTACAGGTGCATGCATACACACAAAAAAAGGAACGTTATTCGCCTATTCGAAATCTTATTTAACACGGTTTCCGCTACAATTACATTAACACGTCACAAGACTTGATTCTATGGCAACCACACACACTCACACTCATATATGTTAATTTTATACAATAAAGTACGTAAGATTTGTTTCGCTTCCATAACTGCATAAACTACTGTCACCTTGTATTTGCTGAAAATAATGTAATAATAACATTTTATTAGCGAGCCTTTATGTTTTATTTTTGTATTATGTCTTACAAATGTTAAGACATACATATAAAAATGTCTTCATACATACATGCATGCATGCATGCAAGCATACATACATACATGCATGCATACATCAAGACATACATATAGACATATACACATACATTCATATACACATGCGTACGTACGTACATACGTACGTAAATACATATATATAGTCATACACAACTGCCCTACATACATACATACATACATGCATGCATACATACATACATACATACATACAGACATACATACATACATACATACATACATACATACACACATTATATATATATATATATATATATATATATATATATATATATACATACATATATATATATGTATATATATATATATATATATATATATATATATATACATGCATACACACATACATACATACATACATGCATGCATTCATACATACATACATACATACATACATACATACATACATACATACGTACGTACGTACGTACGTACGTACGTACGTACGTACGTACGTACGTACGTACGCACGTACGTACATAGGTACGTGTATACGTTTCAAACATAATTAATTACAAGGATAGTGACGAAGTTTTACCACGATGTATTCTGCATCGGACGACCTACCTTTCCACGAAAAACGTATCGGTTCAGAGAATGTTTCTGTCTGCATTGATTTCATGAGCGAATAAAATAATCTTTTATAGTGGCGGATGACACAACGCGCAGGTGTCATTGAACGACGTGCCAGAAGAGAAGTCTACAAGTCATGGCAGGTGCAATGAGCAAAACAAAAATTGCACTCGTGTGAAGTGGTCGCAATTTATAATCAGTAAATATTTGCATAGCAAAGGCCGGTGCAGAAGGTGCGATCTTCCGGAAGTGTGGAAAGGGCGTGTTGCGTAGAGAACAGTCATGCGCGTGTTTGGTGGAACCTTACCAATACAGAACAGAATATGACTTCTTTTTCTTCCATGAAATGACCTCGGTCAACGTGGTGACCATTATTGTAATTGGTGTTTAGAGTTGGCCTTCTCTATAATTAGTGAGTCCACTACAAGCTACACAGGTTAACCGCATCGGCTTATCTGACTATCTAATAAAATATAAACTATATTGGTAAGTACCAAATCATGAATCGAGAAAGCAAAATGTACAATTGAATTGAAAATACCCAAACTGCAACAGTACGGTATCAAACAACTATTGAAACGAAACGTAATACTTCGTGAATTCGAGACATTTGCGACGCGTTAATCCGCATTGTCATTGGACATTGTATTGTAATATCGTTTGCGTTCAAACATAAGGGTAAAAAACCGCCAGACGACATCAAGTGACTTGTCAGCTAGACCAGGATGTGTTACTGTTGGCACGGGATTGTGACAGGAATAATAAAACACTTTAAACTACCATAGTGTTTACCAACCACTTATCACCAAAGGTGATTTGGCAAATATTTTAAAGATGATATCCACAGACGTAAACTCGGGCCTTGTTTAATAGTTCAATCACTAGAATATCGCGAGAACATTTCATTTAAAAATGATCAAAATTATTATCTCTGTTCATATGTAAAAACAATATATTAAAGCCAAGACTTGTTTGCAGATATTCTTAGCCTGTTCATTAACACACGTGTTACATGACGGGTTCGTGTTACATGATGTTGACTCTTAATACATAACAGTTTCTATTCAATTACTCAGTAACATTGAGAACCAGTAGAACACTAGAGCCTCACGATTACAATCCCCCCAGGGAATGAACCAACCATAGAGGTTTGAATGGCGAGGTGACATCTTTAGCAAAACCAACATCAATTATTGGCATGTAATGAATATATATATATATATATATATATATATATATATATATATATATATATATATATATATATATATATATATATATATATATATATAATTATACTGGAAATATCCAAAAGCGATTTCTATTGCGAAGTGGCTTTGTTTATTGCCGAGATGTGTGTTTTGGCAGCTTAATTTCCAATACGGTCTACTGCATACCGATTCAGTATAACATGTATCTATTAAAAATTAAACATTCGCGCTGGCTATCTAAACTATATATTCACTATATAATTAGTTAAATATAAATGGCTGTAGCCATCTGTTTTCTGCGATAATGGAAGTTCTGCTATAGCTAAAACGTGACATTTGTGTCAGGTCCGTCACTGTTTAAATTACTATATGGATGCGATTACTCTTATTATTTAATATGCGTGGTAAAGCGATGTCTTACATAATAATGATTACGTAACAGCGAACCTAATTTTAACACACGCCAAGTGACGAGAAACAATTTGCTGATGTGTTTGGC
This sequence comes from Oasisia sp. SBJ-2009, assembly GCA_964017155.1. Lineage (NCBI taxonomy): Eukaryota > Metazoa > Annelida > Polychaeta > Sabellida > Siboglinidae > Oasisia > Oasisia sp. SBJ-2009. The sequence continues at coordinate 27,938,926 of OZ024857.1, read as the reverse complement.
TAACTATCGTGTGTTACAACCAATAATGTAATAATCGCCCGTTAATGTAATAACTGCCCGATAATGTAATAAAATCAACCGATAATGTAATAACCGCCCGTTAATGTAATAAAATCAACCGATAATGTAATAAACTTGCTACCCGATAATGTAATAAATTTCGCCCGTTAATGTAATAAACTCCTCTTGCCTGATAATGTAATAACTTTCGCCCGTTAATGTAATAACGTACATATTTCACGTAGGACTTAGTCGTTTTCGTGGATTTCATGTTGATTTCTTGCACTTAGTCCATTTTTCTGTCGCATATTTCGCAATACTGCCATGTTTACTAATGGGTAGTAGTAATCTTTTTAGATTAAATTCTATATGTTGATTCCAAACCTGAAATTAGATTCGTCGCAGCAGATCAGATTGTTGGATTATACATTTTCGCACCATGTTATACATTCTCGCACCATTTACGAATGACGGTTTCCCTTACCATGCTATAATGTTAGGGTATCAAAGGCCGCAGGCTTGGTGTTTGCCTGTTCAATGCTATTTTGAAAGCCAGATTAAGAAATGGTTGATTAAAGAATGTTTTATTATGTAATTTGTTGACACTTTCGTGTCTGTAAATTCTCGCATGATGTAGTCTCGATCCAATTATATAATATATATATATATATATATATATATATATATATATATATATATATATATATATATATATGTGTATATATATATATGTATATATATATATATATATATATATATATATATATATATAAATGTATATATATATATATAAATGTATATTTATACACACATTACCAAAAGACACCGCCTCTCTGCCTATAATAAATTTGCATGTATCATCTGATATTGTGCATGTGATATAATGGGTCCATGTGGATGGTTCGTAGATTTATACATTTTTATATAAGACTACAATGAACAAGCTAACAACCCCATAAATAACGATGGAAAGAAGAATGTCAAACATAGCATACCGGGATAGAAAGGAAACATATTGGGAATGCGAAAGGCAAAGGTCAAGTACGTGATTGAACAAGTCAGAAGATGGAATTGGACCTGGGCAGGGCAACATCAGTAGAATGTGAAATATATGATGGACATATCGCATCACCATCAGGAAACCATAAAAAAAAGGGAAACGGGGAAAGGGATGACTGTCACAATCATTAAGTCATTATACGTCAGCGCAGTGCTCAGACAAGGCAAAGCACGCATAAAAACAGAAGAAAACACAACTTGGTCACGGAGCGCGTAACACACCTCTGGTCAGTCTCAATTAGTAATAGTAACCTGAGGAACAATTGAGAGGTAAACCGGCGAAACCATGGAATAACGAACTAGTCGGCAAAGGATTGCGCAAACAAATGTAAAATGTAACCGAGTATTGCTAAATATATTTGTTTGCATTGTGGATGAACTGCCGAGTTATTTAATGTAATTCTGTCTGCTTGTGCCATATCATACACTTTGATTTCGTCACAGTTATTCTTGGCACAGTTTGGTTAAATTAGGCTTCGCGCTATGTAAATGAGGGGATATCTATCTAGGATACTTTGTGCATAGCATAAATGAACCGATCCCGAACAGATTAATGGGATTGTAATTTTCAAACGGTGTTATTGCGGAAGACTGCTTTTTGTCCCCAAGCACGGCTGGATAATTCGGCTATTGTATGTAAATATATATATATATATATATATATATATATATATATATATATATATATACATATATACATATATATATATGTTTATATATGTCAATAACATATATAGTATGTCATAATCTTTATATTATGAAGTACTATGTATTTGATATATTATTGACCCTATCAATAATACTGTTACCTACGATATTACTGGAGGAGTAAATGTTACTGGCTGTTTTGAAAAACCAAGTATTTAGTTTTGGCTAAGTTAACAGACACAGTGTTAAGTTTGAGTCATTCATTAACTATTCCTTGTTCTGTATTTAACGCATCGTCTACGTTTCGATATTGTTCATTACGTTGCAAATGAATCAAGAGTACCTAACCGTACAGAAAATAATTTGTTCACTGGCCTTGGCAAAGTCAATAATGTATATAATAAACAACAGTGGGCCTAACATCGAGCCTTGAGGTATGCCGGTTGAACTATCATGTATTTCAGATTGTTCGTTCTCTACTTCAATATACCTCTTTTTGTTAGTTAAATAATTTCTAATTAAACTTAATACTACTCCACTAACGCCATACTATGTTGTCTAGTAATATCCTATAACCCAAAGTAGCAAAGGCTTTTGAAAAGGCCAGCTAATATTTGTGGGAATTCCATGTCTATCCATGTGTTATTACTATCACGTCAATGAATTGAAGGCCAGCGAATTCAGTGCTATTCGGGATGCTAGATTTTACATCCTAGACGCATGGAAACGTACACATAATAGCGTTTATTCTGCTGTAGTTACCTCTTTTTTAAGTGATGTATAATATATATCCAAAAATGCACAGTAACGTATATACAATTCTAGCCAATATTGTGTTTATGTACTGCATCATATTTAGATTATAAATTTATCTGGGAATAACCCATCTCTAAATAGTGTTCCTAATTGTATAGAGTTTGTGTATACACAGCATCTAGATACTGTGCACACATATTTTGATATGGTATTTATAAATTCACCATATATATATATATTCGTTGTGTCCAACGGGACGTGTGCGTTTCAGTAACATATTGCCTTTAACTTGGTTGTTTATTTCCGAATCAGTTCGTCTGATATTTTTGTGTCGAAGCAAGCGATAGTATAGAACGGTGAAAGAGTTGATAGACATAATTTTTGAGTTCATGTTGCATCGTTCAGGGGATATACATCGTGTAATATTTGAGAGGGTTTCCTTTTATCGTCATATTATTCAAATTAGACAACTGTCCTACGGCCAATCAATTTGCTTGCTATGTTCACAATGCGTGCGAACTTTATTTGTATTGGTCATATTGCCCTGCCATGTAAATAAGTATTTAAATATCGAAATGTTTTCTATCAAATCTCAGTAGATAAGATAAATGAAATTGCTGACTGACGTATGTCAAAGCTTTGATCTAATAAAGCAGGCAGACAAGGGATAGTTGTCATACATTTTCGAATTTTCCCTATTTTATTCTTTATAATAAATGTTACCTTGAGCATTATTGTTATTAAGATTAATTGCAATCTATAGTTCATGTACGAATATTAATATCGATATACCCTTATTAAAAATAGTATATTTTTTTATTCAAAAAGATTCTCTTTTGTGAGTCTACCCACCACCCTGTTTGGTTTTCTCACACAATGTGGGTGTGTTTGTCACAAAATGTTATAAGCTAAGCTAAATTTTTATTAAGTAGCTAAACGCTATATAAAAAAGTGTCACGTTAAGCGTAATTAATCAATTTTACTCACACGCTACGTCAAAAAAATGTTTGTTGGAATCGTAAACCATTTCAGGACGACATATTTGGACATGAATAGGATAGGTACCCATTGTATGAATCTAACCAAAACGGTTTATAAAATACTGATCATAACGTAAGTATTCTATATTACAATTTAGTCAAGCACAGCTAAAATTATAATAACGTATATATACTTTACTTTACATAAACAAAACGAAAGACGTCGCAAGCGCTTCAATATTCAGTTGCGGAATTTATTTTACAAATGGGGATTCATATTTACTAAACGATCATTGCAGTGTTCTCGCTTTCTAGGGGATGCACTACTTGCTTTGTGACAACCAATCCCTGTGGTAACCAACCCCGGGTTCACTTATCCAGGTACTTGAAGCTAACGAATATTCCCACTTAACTGACAAGTTAGAAATCAGTTTGCTAGCAATACTAAGAAAGTGATATTTCGTTCGTATAAATCGAGAAAAAACTTGAGAAATAACTCATCCTTGCGATGCTCCGGTATGATTCCGTCCGATAGCACTGGTCTTTTCACAGACAGGCGATAAATCCTACATAGACAATCACATAGAAACTGCCTACTCCATAGAAGATTTACATCAACATTCAATATGAACGACACATTTGCAAGACGCGTTGCGCCATTTTACTCACCTTCGAATGGAAATTGTTCTTCTCTTTGTTTCTTTCGTGTAATTTGCTCTCTTTCCTACATCGCTGACGTGAAGATACCTTAGGTATGGAGTAGCTCGCCAATACTGATATTGCCCGCCAACATCTTTATATACTCATGTTTTCCCGCCTCCCAAGACCAGGACCACGTGTTCCCGTTCCCGCGGTCTTTTTTTGTGTCTTTCCATTATCACGTGTGCGTGCCGAAAGCGTTCCCACATTTTTCTGCGTACTCTGCGTCCACTCTTTATGGTAGACTACTCATATTCGGCATTGTTAAGATAGATCGGATGTTGGGTAGACTACCATGAAGCGCAGACTTGTGGGTACAAGGGTATTACTCGGACGCCATAGTAGGCTACTCATCGCTAAATGGCAATTCTTCTCCTCACTGCTAGTTTCTCTTTTCATATACCAAGACATAAACTTTATATATATATATATATATATAATATATATATATATATATATATATATATATATATATATATATATATATATATATATATATATATATATATATATATATATATATATATATATATGTGTGTGTGTGTATATGTGTATATGTGTATATGTGTATATGTGTATATATGTATATATGTATATATGTATATATATATATATGTGCATAAATAAATACCCGGACAGACAAATACATTCGGGTAATTGAAATGACAAAGGTCATAGAAGTGATATCTTGTGCAGTTTGGCCATTTGGCCTATTTGATCTATTTTTCATCTATTATACATATATATATATATTATATATATATATATAATATATATATATATATATATATATATATATATATATATATATATATATATAATAGATGAAAAATAGACGAAATAGGCCAAATATGTGTGTGCATATATAATTTGATCGATAAATCTTCATACGAGAATATGTGGGCACGAAAGTGTCAACAAACTACGTAATAAAACCTTAATAAAACATTCTTTAATCAACCATTTCTTAACCTGGCTTTCAAACTAGCATCGAACCGGCGAACACCAAGCCTGCGGCATTATATACCCTAACATTATAGCAAACCGTCATTCGTAAATGGTGCGAGAATGTATAACGTGGTACGAAAATGTATGACTCAAAATCCTGACCTGACAAATCTTACTTCAGGTTTGGAATCAACATATTGGATTTAATCTAAAAAGATTACTACTACCCATTAGTAAACATGGCAGTATTGCGAAATAGGCGACAGAAAAAATGGACTAAATGCAAGAAATCAACATGAAATCCACGAAAACGACTAAGTCCTACGTGAAATATGTACGTTATTACATTAACGGGCGAAAGTTATTACATTATCAGGCAAGAGGAGTTTATTACATTAACGGGCGAAAATTATTACATTATCGGGTAGCAAGTTTATTACATTATCGGTTGATTTTATTACATTAACGGGCGGTTATTACATTATCGGTTGATTTTATTACATTATCGGGTAGTTATTACATTAACGGGCGATTATTACATTATCGGTTGTAACAATCGTGTAACAATTCTGTCAGACAATAACACCGCCTAGCCAACCATGTTACACTTATCACCCGCCTCACTATATCTTCACGTTTTATGTAATTATTATGCTCAAATGTATTGACCACTGTGTGGCATTGTAATTTGCATGCCTCCATATTTCTGAAAGTGTTATGATGACACCGCGTCATAATAATGATTTTATAGTTTATTAAGCGTGGAATCGTTGTTGAAAAAGGGACGTGTGCGCGTGGTTTGGGAATGAGAACGGTAGTTTAGGGTGAAACAGTTGGCACAATAATTGGCGATAAAATGGAATAACTGATTGTATTAACATTTGTTCACTGTTGTGATTGGAAAGGGAGTTGAGAAACCTTTCTAAATCAATAAAGTAATTGTCTAAATATGATTGTTTGTCATTGCCAAATTTGTTAACATTGTGAACTTTTAGTGTTTCTCTCTACTAATATTTCAGCTTATCCTTTGCTGCTGCATATGTATTGAGTACACTTGATAGTTGATACTAATATCTTATGACGCTATATTACGACTATTAACTAATCCTGAACTATATTTTAATAGTCGACATATGATTCTCGTAGCTGTCAACAAGCTGTGTGTTCTATCTATCTGAAAGGTGGATATATGACATATTCAAACCAAAATGCAAGTTAGTTAAATGTATCAATCACAGCTGGACACACGACCTAACTTAAATCCATAATTAAATCATTTAGAAATAGACCAAGCAAACAAACGGGTAATTCAGGTCGTCATGCGTTCTCCTTCACAATAGTCGTGCTTTGTATTCATTGGGTTTCAAATATGTGAACATTCACCACACGCGGGTGCCTACCACCCGAATGAACAATTGTACCTAAGTTCACCAAGTAACATCGACACACTTAAAGGACAAAAAAAGGCTACAGCTTCGTGTCATACACCTAATAGAGTTTATACAAAGTAACAATTTCCACATATACTCAATTTTTTAACGTCAGCGGTTTACTCAGAATGTGACTTTAAAGTCTAAAATTCTAACGAAATCCACGATGGTCTAGACGCCGCCATAGGTGAAGGGTTAATTTGGCTTGGCCATTCAGCGCGCGGCATTCTATATCTCGGTCAGCTTCCGGCGACGCTGTTAAGGGTCAACAACTTCGAGTCTTCGACAGTTCGTTCAGTTGGCGTG
>OZ024857.1:27912100-27929600 GCA_964017155.1 Oasisia sp. SBJ-2009 | reverse complement strand
GTCGGAGAATTACATATCAGAATTACATATCACGTATAAATTATTTCATAAGAATAGAGAGAGATGCGTCATAATACGATGACACAAGCGATGAGACTGGTATCGCCACTACAACTACGAATGCTAGTTGTATACTGAACTACTTAGACCATTGCGGAGAAGACGACTCGCGAACAAAAACCTGGCTTACTGGCGCAGCTCTCCAGGCAACGATGATATGGTGACTTAGGTTTGATAGTCAGACGTGAAATACCAGATGCTTTTATGGTAATACATGGCGGATGACAAATTTGGGTTATTCCTAACCTTAGATGCCATGTCGCCGAATCACACCGACGAATTCCTTCACAACTTCAGAGGATATCTGGAAAAAAAATTTTGAAATGGTCAGTATGACATGACAGTGTAGAAAAACAGTTTATGCAACAGACAAAGAGCTGTAGTGTTTGTTAAAGCATATACCTGTTTGTTAAGCGTATGGGTTCCTTTCCCAGCGCGATGAGTCCAGCAATACGTCAACACCGGGTTTTTTAGTTCCTTGTTTAACGTAGCCTCGTCATAATCTGAATAAAATGGACAATCGCCATTTAATAGAGTAATATTTATAACAGAGTTGACTTTGATCTAAACTGCAAAGCCCAGTTAAGTTGCTATTGTTTTAAAACTACAATAATTGTGATTAATATGGACATTTAACTATTACAATAGTAAAACAGTTACGTGTGAGTGACGGCAAACCTTGAAAACAGCTACTATGTCACCTCATTTTGTAATGCAATCAGTTCCAACACCAATCCATTGAAAATAAATACGAAATAATTACAGACTTTCTTGATCAATTAATCTTTTTAATTAGAATTACATTTATTATGATAGTAACACTCAACACAGTTATAGCTTTATCACAACCGTCTTTCCAGTTTCTGTAACTATGCCACCCCTTTAATCAGGCCATTTTGCGGTACTTACTTGCTTACTTACTTACTTACTAACTTTCTTACATTCCATTCTACTGTCTTCTGCTAATTACGACATATGAGAATCACTATATATATATATATATATATATATATATATATATATATATATATATATATATATATATATATATATATATATATACATACTATGTTCTCTGGTTATATATAGTGATTCTCATATCATAAAGATGTAAATTCATAAATACTGAATTACAAAAGGGGAACACATAGTCGTCATACTAACAACAAACGTAGTTGTAAGTGGTATGACTTGATTAAATAAAGGATTTAGTTGTTATTTGTTACTATTGTTATTAAATGCATTTTATTAAAACACCTATATTAAAAAATAATTATGCAAATTCATACTATTCAAACCATACAATCCAATCAGTTTGCAGTGGATATGATATCACTATTATTTAGGAAAATGAATCACCTAGCCAAAGATTAAACCTATGAGTATATTGGTCATCATACAGTGTGCATCTCTACCATGTTTTCCTCGATAGTACATGAACACCATAAGACATAATGTACTTGCAGTAATAAGCACTGACAATAATTACATACACACGCTTGCACGCTCCTTTGTATACATGCACACACAAACAAACCTATTTGTCGTCGAAATAACTCGCCGAATATAATGTATTGTCTTCGGCCGTTCTATGTCAGTACCATGCTCTGTATCCACTGAAGAGCAACTGCATGAACTCGCTCTTGACACATAGCGTCAGTTATATTGTTAAATAAATATATGTTCGCTCACCTTGAGTGGTGATTAAATAGTTTCGAAGAAGAATAATGGATTCCCTAATCACCTGCTCAAGGTATATACATTCCATCTGCCTTTTAAGAGTGTGAGTTGCAAACCCTTCAAACGCCTGCCAAAGTCCGTCAAACACAAGTTATATCTAGATCGAGCGATGATCATGTGAGATTCACGCAACCGGATATTCACATTGCAAATGAAAACATGTCGTCCAGAAATATACCATGCCTGACTACAACGATGTGTATGCAGCTACTAACTAATCCTATTTCAACATTGATTCTCAAATGCGAGATCATGTTTACAAAATAGGTGAAGTAGGGGCATATCCGCACACTGAGGTATGTCCGTACACCCTATTATTTGCGCATCCCGTAACATCTAGTTAGTGGAATCATGCTAAGCGGCATCGTCTAACCCCCAAATCAACCTCTTGCATATACTTTTTGATAGAAGTGAATAAGTAAAATGTTATGACATAAAATGTTATTTTCGTAAACACTGATGTAATTTTACTCATATGCTGTTATGTGTATTACTTTAACTGTAAGAAGTGCAGATACATTTTCTGTCATAATTCCAAATTGCAATTGAATGTTTTATGATGTGTGAAATAATGGATAGTTTCATAAGTAGCATTTTCGCGCAATTTATAATTATTCACGTATTGGATGCTTGGGGCATGTTCGCACAGGCCTGTGCGGTCATGACCCACCCGCTGTGCAGACGTATTTCGTGCGTCGGTGCTTATACTATTATATAGTCTACTTAGATACATATTTAGATACTTCAGTTGCTTACCACAACTATTATAGGAAACTTTGATGTGAGATAGCATATGATGATTGTTATATATATATATATATATATATATATATATATATATATATATATATATATATATATATATATATATATATATATATATATATATATATATATATATATATATATATATATATATATATATATATATATATATATATATTACATCATTCATCGCTTCTACATCATTCATCGCTTCGTCAATGTGTAACAGGCTATATCGCGTTGACGTCACATTTTCTATGTTGTGTATCATTAGGTCCGTTAAAGAAATAAAGCTTAATTGATCATTGCTCATAGACTAAAATAACCAAGATGACAAATGATGTGCAATATATAATACAGAACGTTGCCTATATACGTTAGTCCATACAAAGCCATGCTCGCACAGCCGACAAACTGAGTTTTTAGTTTGACATTGCGCTTTACGAGACTATGCTGTTTTTGCTAGAAGGCTTCAGACAAGCTGGGTTGCAAACTTTGACTTTTCCCGTTACAAGATCATGCTGTTGTTTGCTGTTACTCTCAATGAGGAATAAACGTGATTCAAGGCCACTGTATTTTCTCAACTTTACGTATATATGAAAATTTGAAACCGTTGGTTTGTGTTTTTTAGTAATGCACGTGTCAGTAGTGTACACAGACCAATACATATTATTATTGCAGTTAATGGTCAGCTCTGTTAGACCAGCTGTAGTTTCGCCATTCCTGGGGCATAACCGCACACAGTGTGCGGCTATGCCCCGTACCTTGGGGCATGTCCGTACAAAGATATGCCTCTACATTTGACCAAATATTTAAATATCTGATAGGATATGCGATTTCTTAACTAACAAACAACAAATAATATGATTGCTCATTCTGAATACTAAATACCACCCTCTTAACACACACAGTGCATTATCTATAGCTTGTTTCACCTTAAGTGTGCGGACATACCCCTACTTCCCCTAGTGTATACGTTTTTGAATTGAAGACATCCTTAATTGTGTAGATGGGAGATTACTTATTTATCTATAGATGCTTTGTATTCGTATTTTTAAAATGCGCTCGACAAAGAGCAACACTGAAAAGGTTATTGACACGATGCACGATGGGTATAGACAACAGTTACAAGAAGACATAGACACATAATTAGTCAAATAGCAGATTTGATTTATTTTATATTAAGGTCTCGCTACATATGTAGTAGTGAATGCATATACACTGCGAACATTGCATTGAGTATAGCAATAAAGGAAGAAGGACTTGATCGCAAATATGTACTCGTCTCCATATGCGCTCGACAAAGAGCAACAATCAAAAGGTTATTGACACGATGGGTATAAACAAGAGGATGTAATATATATATATATATATATATATATATATATATATATATATATATATAATGAAATATACCTGTAATTAAATTGTACAACCTATGTTATTATAATTGTATTAATTACATTGTGGGTGCAAAATATAATTGTGACCTGGACATTGGTTGCAGTTATACCTAAAAGTATCATCTCTCGCGAGACGTAGTCGAACCGCCGACCTAAGGATCACCGGAAGTTTCCATTACAGTCCTCCGCTCTACCAACTGAGCTATCGCGAGTGAGCTGTCTCAGAGCCGTAAACATAAGTTGTCAACAGCACGTGGCCGTTGTAGCTTATAATTCAACAGAGTTCTTTTGAAGTGATTCATCGTTCCACTACGAGTTGCATGTGGAGAAATGCCATTATGATAACGTCGAATGTTAGTATACGTGCGTGCGTGCATGCGTGCATGCGTGCATGCGTGCATGCGTGCATGCGTGCATGCGTGCATGCGTGCATGCGTGCATGCGTGCATGCGTGCATGCGTGCATGCGTGCATGCGTGCATGCGTGCATGCGTGCATGCGTGCATGCATACGTGTGTGTGTGTTCACATGTAATACGTCTTATTTCATATAACATACCCAGGCCCAGCAATAAAAACTTATTTCACTCTCCAACTTCCAAGCAATGGGCTTCCACAAATCCACGTTAGTCGCTAGAGGCGTAATACACAACTAGACCTAGTTGTGTATCAGCGCCTCCAGCGACTAACGTGGATTTGTTTGCATGTTTTGCTGAACGCTTGTTTAACTCATCCTCAATTAGCTATTTACCGTGCAGGCGCGTAGCCAGCGATAGTTTGTATGTGGGCATGCCGTATGCGTGGTCAATAGACAGAACAGCATGCCGTATGTGTGGTCAATAGACAGAACAACTAAAACAACGCAATCTTAGCACTAAATTCAATCGAACGTCCCGCGACGTTTCATCGACTGTAAATGTACATTATGCTTTCAGATTGACGGACATGTTATACGATATCAATATTTAACTATGAGTGAAGAGTCAAGCGTTCCACAAAATGTTTGCAACACAGTGCCGCATTTTACACACGTCAAGAATACGTAAAAAACGGCACAAAGTCAAAGACCCTAGTTGTGTCAGAGCGCCCTCTGTCGGATTAGTTATTGTGGTACCTCATTGTTTTTTTTTACAAACTGTGCCAATGCTCTCGATATGCATGGTTACACACGTGGCGTCACGGGAAGTCACAACGCTTGCGCATTGTACAGCTAAATTCTGGCACTGCGGTAAAATCACAGGCGATACTTGAGGTAATGCTGCTCACTGCTTTCAATGCGCATGTGCGCAGAATTAAAATGTATATTTCCGGAACGTGATTACTTTGGGCCCGTCGTATTTGGCAACAATGACGACAGCACACGACCGTTGTAATTGTATAACCAGAGTTACCACAATTCCATCTTTTACTAATAAGTGGTGAAACCCTACGGTCAAGCGTTCAAGTGCTTTGGAAATTCTCCGTACTAATAACACTTGAGCGAGCGAATGACGTCATCGCTGGCACGCAAATAACATCTGCTACTTGAAAACCGTCTGGACAGGTATTAATTCTTCGTTCCAATCACCTCGTCCATACGGTTAATACAATTTGGTAACCCCTACTAATCCAGTTGCATAAATTCACAAGTTGTAAACTCGAGAAGTTCGTGAACGTCACCAATTCGTGTTTACGATATAAACGAGCCCATTTGTAATGCGCCATAAATAGATCAGTGCACCTTTCATCCGACCCGACCCGACCCGACCCGACCCGACCCGACCCGACCCGACCCGACCCGACCCGACCCGACCCGACCCGACCCGACCCGACCCGACCCGACCCGACCCGACCCGACCCGACCCGACCCGACCCGACCCGACCCGACCCGACCCGACCCGACCCGACCCGCGCGTTCCTCTCTTCGCTACAGAGTTCTCTCGTGAACCATAAGTGCAGATAGTTTCCACTCTCTGCGTGAACTTTGAAAAGAGAAAACATTTCGGTAAACCAGTTTACTGCTTCGCACACAGCAGCATCTGTCGTGCCTGAAGCAACCGGTTCAGCTTGTTCAAGTTCCATTTCTGTCTGCCAGGAGGCACACGCGTATTTAGAGTGCCCATCTTAGCGACAGGGTGATCGATTTTTTCAAGAAAGTTGATGATATGAGGAAGCAGTGCAAAACATTTCTCAAGAAATGCACCGTAACTGAGTCAGTCAAACCTAACACTGCTATGAAACAGAAATTCCCCATAGTCTGTATTAAATGTGGCCAAGTGATTTTTTTATCGTCGGTGGTTCAAGGCACGGCAACAAATGAGGTCCACGATCTCTACGACAGTTTTGATCGTCTCATGCAGACCGCAATCTTCGCTTGCAGGCAAGATTTGCTGGTAAATAATGCAGATATAAGAAAGAAGGTTCGGCATTCCAATTCACTGATGGAACATCGTATTGAGTCCTGCTCAACGACTTAGCATATTTGGGGATTCGTTTTAGGAATGTGTCTGGTGGACCAACAGAAAACTGTCAATGAGCCAAATGTATTCTTTCGATGGCCATTTTGGATTCATGCAAATTATAAAAAAATCAAATGGGAAGAAGTTTTTTAATACAGCTATTCGAAACAATAAAAGTAGGATTAGGGTTAGGGTTAATTATTTACATGTCAAGATATGTAGAAATGGAATTGTAACATTAGTAACATTTGACGTTGACCACATCAAAAACTTTACATGAAGTCCTAAAGTCAAGTAGGCCTGTGTCTTATCTTGTGTTTTGTTCCAGCGTGTCACGATCATTCCCTTAAGTCACTCAACGAAATGTGATTCAGCTTTTTTTAAATACGTAAATCGACACGATTATAAATCCGTTTATTGGCTATGTTAGGTTATAATCTGGAAACCATTTGTATACTAGAGTAACAGAAAGTGTGAGCTTTGTAACAATGTCAACATTGCCGGGAAGGGACGACCCGTGCGACAGCGACTGTTGAATTAAGTATTTAGACTAATCAAGACGTGTCTTACGCTGTACACACGTTTCTCCCACCGATATAATTTTGGCGAAACAAACTATCGAGTTATACGCACAGAGCGGTTCTCTTCAAGTGTGTTCTCTAGCTATGGTTCAAATCAACGCATTTTGCCGATGGTGCATTACTCATTCATCAGCCTTGGATTAGTTTACGATTCTTTCTTTTGTAGTAAATGTTACAAAGCAAGATTGCAGTTTATTACGTGAAGTTTTTTTTTTACAACAGCAGAGCTAACAACATGTTAATAAAACTGTTAAATGCAATCTACCAAATCGCACGGATTCCGTAATTGCGGCAGACATGCAAAGTGTCAGAAATGGTATAGCTTGATCTTTGTAAATCGATTAATTACCACCAAACATACACTGATAGATACAGTCCTCTTTTGACTTGAGACAATCATTTCTACAGTACTGGGAGCGACAATTTTCCTCGCAGGTTGTTTTCTCTTTTAGACATATGTAATAACACTTGATCTTCAGGGCGTTGTCATCGTTGTTCGCCTCGCCCTTGCCTTCACACGTCGACAGAACACAAGCTATCATCACAATTCCCAGCATCGCACATGTACACTGCAAAAACAAATGGAATTATAGATATTACATCATAATAATAGCAATAATAATGATTATGATGGTGATAGTGATGATAATAATAATCCTACAGTGCTTAAGTTGTCACGTATTCTCAAGGATCTCGAACATATATGCAACATACCATAACTGATTCCGTAAAGGTCATTGCTATGGCACGAAGCATAGTAGAAACGAAATTTCAAACCAAAACCAATTGGTATCTTCGTGGTATATAACAATCCCAGCAGTAGATGTTAGGAAGAAGTGATTTTCGATCCAAATTTTTGTTCAGAGCTCGTCTAAGTTGAACATAATTTTAGCAATACAAATCTGTTTTGAGATCAATGATCTGAGCTGTGCGTGGATGTTTAGAAGACGACGGACATTATCCAAATAGAAGTGATAGTTTAACGTTCATTCACGGGTTAACCGAAAACCAGAACTGTCAGAACAAGAAATTAAGACAGTGGTGATGAGAAATGGAAGCGCTTGTGTATAACCGATGCTGTATCAATTAGACGAAATATAGGTATATAGGAATCTATCATGTAATCCAAATATCGACAATCATTTTATATTCACACCATACCTTAGAAACCATGTTGTCCAGTCGCACTGTTGAAATGGTTTGTCCTCAGAATATCACTGAAAATAGACATTACATCAGGGAAATAGTATTATATTGCCCAGTAAAAAAATATTAATTGCTGTATAAAGCAATCATTATTACCAAAGCAGCATTTCTTTCTTTGCATTTGCATAGTTCCACCGGTAATGCTGCATGGTATTGTATTATAATAACAACGCAAATTTTGCTTTTTTCAAAAATTATTATTTTGCCATTTAAACATTGAAATTGCTGTTGCTACAATTAAATAAAATATGATCCAACAAGTACGCACGCATGCACACCTATACATATATTACATACACGGTCACGTACATATACAAAACACAAACACTAGCACACACTAGCACACACTCGCACACGCACTCGCACACGCACACGCACACGCACACGCACACGCACACGCACACGCACACGCACACGCACACGCACACGCACTATAATATAATATAATATAATAGTATAATATAGCATAACATAATATATTGACTATTGACCTCAATATAATATAATACAATATAATACAGTCCTTTTAATAATATTGTATTACTGAATTCCATTGTGGCTGCAAACATACAATTGTGACCAGAACATTAGTTGCAGTCATATCTAAAAGTATCATCTCTCGCGAGACGGAGTCGAACCGCCGACCTAAGGATCACCGGAAGTTTCCACTACAGTCCTCCGCTCTACCAACTGAGCTATCGCGAGTGAGCTGGCAGAGAGTCGTAAACATGAAAGGTTCACAGCACATGGCTACTGGAGCGTGTCTGGTTGTAATAGGTCCTACAGGTCAACAGATTTCTTTTTTAAGTGATTCATCATTTCACTGGGGTTGCGTGTGGAGAAATGTCATCATGATGACGTCGATTGTAAATATTATATATATATATGTATATATATATATATATATATATATATATATATATATATATATATATATATATATATATATATATATATGTGTGTGTGTGTGTGTGTGTGTGTGGGACAATGCTCCTTGTATATATGGAATCGTGACTCGTTTGCTGTAAGTGACAACGCAGATATGTGTTTGTAAAAGAGCTTTGTATTAAGCCAAACATATATACACATAATAACACAATACACATAATTCATAAAAATCCAGATACAATGTAAATGTTGTGTATTATGCCAAATAATTATAATACCAAAGTAAACCTAAACAGCAAAGGTGGGTGAAACCAACCACCACATATAGATACATGTTGAAACAAGGGGAAAGCGTCACAGCGCCCCAAAACCCCTGGTACAAATAAAAGATTATAATTTTTCTTCTCCAACATATCAAACAAATATCACACACACAGGTGTAGCTGGGGCAGGTGGGTGGGAACCTCAAACATAGCTGCCAATGCTATATGAACACTAAATATATATCGAAGAGCAGTAACCACTAAAAGTATTGCGACAAATTTAGACAAAATACAAGTAGCATAAAACTCAATAACGAATGTCAATATGTGGTTACCTTTGTCTTCGAAATTCGAACTGGGGACAGCGGCAACAGTGCCGATGCATTTTATACCAATTAGCTATCACGTGGGAAGTCATGTAACACTGCCTAGGTCCCTGGAATTACCGTAAATGTTAGTCTTTAGGTTCGGAGCAATGCCCACATAAAAGGCATTTGACTTGTATCATACATGCAATGCGTAGTGGAATGATGAATCACTTCAAAAGAAAGACCTCTGTTGAATTGTAGGCTCCAATGACCACGTGCTATTGACAACTAATGATTACGGTTCAAGTTTGACAACTGCATCAAACACACACGCACACGCACGCACGCGCACGCACGCACGCACGCACGCACGCACGCACGCACGCACGCACGCACGCACACACACACACACACACACACACACACACACACACACACATACACACACACACACACGGCCTACAAACCTACAATTCGTCAAGTTGTCGATCGTCAGGAATTGTTTACCATCCACCATTTGTATCCAAGAAATATCAAATGTGTGACATCGCTCGTGATAAATTATACATCCCTGGCTGCTTTATTAAGTAGCTTTGTATTTGCTCATGTCGAGTGGTCGTTCAGTTGCCTCGAATAATTCGTAGGGCAGGCTTATTCCCGCGATGTCGCTACTGAGTCTTTTTAATGGGTTACTTGTGAAACTGCGTCATAAACTAACATGCTTTAAATACTCAAAGTCCACTATAGTTTAAAGCCATCGACGTGATCTTCAGATGTTCTCAACACCGATATTCAAACAAGACTATGCCGTCATGTAAGACTAATATTTAAGTACCAGAGAAGCCACAGTATTCACAATTCAATTATGCTTGCTATTCGTTGACAGTTCATAATTTGAACTGTCAATGAATAGCATGCATAATTATCAAACCGGCGAAAAGGTAAAACGCTAGTATAACGTACAGCGTAATGTGCCATGCATTGGCTAGAATGTCGGCTTCTCACTCGATAGGATCCGAATTCGAATCCTGTGCTATCTGTTGAGCCATAGGCAAGTTCATTAACTATTAATTCATACCTGGCTATATATAGTGTGGGATATGTATGTATGAATAGTACGTCTCTCCGTGTATGACTTAATTAATTGCAGCATGACTGAATTCTTCCAAGAGAAATCGAGATGGTATTCGATTGAATATGTCTGCCAGTGTAAGGAGCAATGCTAATTAAAAGGACTGGACACTGCGTCATACAATAACTTACCTTTTTGGCAAATAGTTAGTTACTCGGCCAATTGGCAACGACTTGTTGGAGGTAAATGTCTTTGGCGAAGGATACACATGTATATATATTTTTATGTGGGACAATGCTCCTTGTATATATGGAATCGTGACTCGTTTGCTGTAAGTGACAACGCATATATGTGTTTGTAAAAGAGCTTTGTATTAAGCCAAACATTATATACACATAATAACACAATCCACATAATTAATAAAAATCCAGATACAATGTAAATGTTGTGTATTATGCCAAATAATTATAATACCAAAGTAAACCTAAACAGCAAAGGTGGGTGACACCAACCACCACATATAGATACATGTTGAAATAAGGGGAAAGCGTCACAGCGCCCCAAATCCCCTGGTACAGATAAAAGATTATAATTTTTCTTCTCCAACATATCAAACAAATATCACACACACAGGTGTAGCTGGGGCAGGTGGGTGGGAACCTCAAACATAGCTGCCAATGCTATATGAACACTAAATATATCGAAGAGCAGTAACCACTAAAAGTATTGCGACAAATTTAGACAAAATACAAGTAGCATAAAACTCAATAACGAATGTCAATATGTGGTTACCTTTGTCTTCGAAATTCGAACTGGGGACAGCGGCAACAGTGCCGCTCCATTTTATACCAATTAGCTATCACGTGGGAAGTCATGTGACCCTGCCTAGGTCGCTGGAATTACCGTAAATGTTAGTCTTTAGGCTTAACAAGATTTAACAAGATTTAACAAGATTGCCACCTAGATAATCAACTCTAGATGGCAGGTGGACAAGGAAGCCCTTTGGCTTATCGAGAGTCCAACCTATCTATCTAAATGTACCCAGCCCTTCTTAGGTACATGTCAATTTTATTTTTAAACATATTAACACTACTAGCACCTACACAATCAGCCGATAATCTGTTCCATTCATTTACTGTTCTTTGTGAAAATGAAATAATATCTAGTCTACACTGCTTCTTTGCTAATGTAATTCCATGTCCTCTAGTCCTTCTCTCTTCCTTAACAGAGAAGAAAATATTTCTGTCAATATTTTCATACCCATTCAATATTTTAAAAACTTCTATCTGATCTCCTCTCAATCTCCTGGTTTCTAGTGTTGTTAATCCACATTCTTTTAGACGCATTTCATAACTAATATTGCTGAGGTTTTTTTTATCATTTTGGTTGCTCTTCTTTGTACTCTTTCTAGTATATCAATATCCTTCTTGCGATATGGCCTCCATGCCTGTATGCAATATTCTAAATGAGGTCTAACTATTGTTTTGTATAGCGGTATTATTAGTTCTTTTTCCTTGTACACTATATTTCGCCTAATTAATCCAAGAATTTGGTTTCCCTTTGCTGCTGCAATTGCACACTGTTCTGATACCTTCATATCAGCACCAATAGTTAACCCTAAGTCCTTTTCCTTTACGGTAGTATTTAGTACAGTATCACCCATTGTATATTGTGCATCTTCATTTCCATGTCCTGTGTGGAGGCACTTACACTTCCCATAATTAAACAGCATTTGCCACTTCTCAGACCATTCGTTCAACTTATTTAGATCATCTTGTAATTGCTGTCTATCTGCATCACTTTCAATTTTTCTAAACACTTTTGTATCGTCCGCAAACTTCAACACCTTGCTTGTTATATCATCATCCAAATCATTGATATATATATATATATTAAGAACAAAATAGGTCCCAATACTGATCCCTGCGGTACTCCACTCTAAACCGATTTCCAGTTTGAAACCTCCCCATCAACCACCACTACCACTACAACTAGGTTCGGAGCAATGCCCACATAAAAGGCATTTGACTTGTATCATACATGCAATGCGTAGTGGAATGATGAATCACTTCAAAAGAAAGACCTCTTTTGAATTGTAGGCTCCAATAGCCACGTGCTGTTGACAATTAATGATTACGGCTCTGTGACAGCTCACTCGCGATAGCTCAGTTGGTAGAGCGGAGGACTGTAGTGGAAACTTCCGGTGATCCTTAGGTCGGCGGTTCGACTCCGTCTCGCGAGAGATGATACTTTTACGTATAATTGCAACCGGGTCCTGGTCACAATTATATTATGCATCTACAATGTAACTAATACAATTATAATAATATGGGTTGTACAATTTCATTAAAGGGATTATATTTTAATAAATAAATAAATAAATATATATATATATATATATATATATATATATATATATATATATATATATATATATATATATATATATATATATATATAATGCATATAACGGGATCCCTCTCAACGCTACATCAACTTCCGGAATCAATTCTATTCAATCTGGTAACACACATGTTTAGATTGGACTATTGCACTGTGGTCTGACTAACGTCACAAGCAACGAATTCCATAGATCGATGGCATGTGCAAGATATCGTTACGTGTCCAACACAACCTACGCAGGCAGTCCGTGCAGTGATCTAGTCGGATTAACTGAAGTTCCATTCATTTGTGGCGTATGCTTGTGTATGCTTCTTCTGTGTGCAACTAAATCTTGGTGATTTTGCGAGACATTTGCTCGGAGGTTGTGTTTCTCCATTTCCAACAATGGATATTGGTTGCCCTTACAGGTATATGTGTGTGCGTGCGCGTACGCGTGTATGTGTGTATAACATATTGTGACCTTGCAGTAGATCGATGGGTGCAGCTATACGTAAAAGTATTATCTCTCGCGAGACGGAGTCGAACCGCCGACCTAAGGATCACCGGAAGTTTCCACTACAGTCCTCCGCTCTACCAACTGAGCTATCGCGAGTGAGCTGTCACAGAGCCGTAATCATAAGTTGTCAACAGCACGTGGCCATTAGAGCGTGTCCGGTTATAGTGGGTCCTACAGTTAACATATTTCTTTTTAAGGGATTCATAATTTAACTGGGATTGCATGTGGAGAAATGTCTGTGTGTGTGTGTGCGTGCGTGCGTGCGCGCGCGTGTGTGTCTGTGTGTATGTGTGCGCGCGTGTGAGTGTGCGTGCGTGCGTGCATGCTTGTGCATGCGTTTGTGAGTGCGTGCGTGTGTTTGTATATTTGTGTTTGGTTGTTTGTATGTTGTGGAAAGGACACTTTTTTTATCTATTTACCAAGAGCAGGTTAGAACTGACAAAGATCAATGATTCGAGTAACAAACTAACAGGTATAGGACAATATTAATGTTAGACAGTAGTATATGGTCAGTTATCACGAAACGTCGTCAACACTTTTTTGTAATCTAACCATTATAAAGGCATACAGCACGGCATTGTAATGGTGGTCACGGCAACCGCCTCGGTGCCAGGTACCACGAGAACCCAACTTTTACATGTGTATCTTCAAAATTATGGAAGATACAGGCAAATAAAGGGTATTTTTGACCCATTTTTTGAAGTTTTTTCTATAGTACTATTATACTAACACGAATTATGCATTAACCAATAATCACAGGTGTGTGGTTTACTTACCCATTTATCGGTGTGTAGTTCGACATAGAGTCTTCAAAAAATGTCAGCGTTTTGTTGAATGGGCGAGTCGCAAAAAGAGTATATATGGTGGGGTAGTTTGGCCGATACCGAGCGTATGCAAATTTTCAACAAAGCGTATGCAAGGGTAAATAATGTAGTACAAAAATACTACTTGTATCTGTATGTTGATACTTCCATTTAGATAACACCTGTATAGGTTAAATTGGCCTCCCAATTTTTTTAATCCTGTAGTAAAATATAATAGTCTCATATTTCGACGTGGGGTAGTTTTAGACGATACCGAGCGAATGACATAGACTCACTGATTTTGGAGATAGTTTTAAATATTAGTGGACGTTTTTTTCACATATGTGTCTGGTGTTACTTAAGGTATGTGACAATGATAAATTAGAAATGCAGCCATCTTTTTCTTCTATATGTTAT
Organism: Oasisia sp. SBJ-2009; assembly: GCA_964017155.1. Lineage (NCBI taxonomy): Eukaryota > Metazoa > Annelida > Polychaeta > Sabellida > Siboglinidae > Oasisia > Oasisia sp. SBJ-2009. The sequence goes on along the minus strand of OZ024857.1, from coordinate 27,914,759 downwards.
GATGTTTATACGTGTGGTGATACCGAGCGTATACACGAGACCGAGCGTATGCAAATCAAATATCTCAAAAATTACGTACTATTGGCATTACAAAAAGAAAGAGAGAGACACAGGAAGGCAATAGCCAAATAACGGAAGATAAGATGTCGGTAGCGGAATTTCTTAGGAGATCAGAAAACAGCAATGAGTTACTTCGAAAGAATGATTAAATCAGGGGAAGAGAAATCTTCTCACCGACAGATACTATGCAAAACATCTACAGGAAGTTCAGCCTTGAATTCAGCGAGAGTAAGATATCATTTACTGCATTCTACAAGGGGAGACCATCCAATGTCAAGCTCAGAGATACGTGTGCCTATGCCAACGTCACGCCAACATGTCCATGACGGCGAATGCCTCCAAAGTACTGCCAAAGTCCTTACCTGAAATAATCTCGATGAGTGATGAAACTATAACGCAGAAACTGAATGACGGGGACTGCACAAGACCAATCAAATATAAACTGTGGATCAAGAAAGACGTGCAATACAAGACCACCCTCAGCACAAATTGAAGTGGTGGAGGACAGTGACACATTCTCCTAAACACTGATGAGAGAATTCCCAGAATTCAGAGGACATTGTGGCAGGGCCTTCACACAGTACGAGCAACTCAGACATATCAGAGGTTTATCTTAAGCTTATGACGGAAGCCACGTGCAGTGAATGGCTTATTGGAGGCGCGCGCCATTGTGCCAGTGGACAACCCTTGTATGGTGAGAGGCAGCTCATGTTACCATGAATGTTGCTATGAATGGGCGGATATTTCACCCAAACTGCGACGGGTGGAGAAGTGTCCCTGTCGCTGTCATCCGGGATCAGTTGGAGGAAGATCCACGTGAAGCAAGCTCCAGCAATGGCCGTCGTTACAATTTTAGACAATAGTCTCAAATGATCAGATGGTGTCAACTATCGAAGAGTAAAAACATGTTGGCTGTGTTGCACACGTTCAGTTAATATCATGCTTTCGTAGAATATGAGTATTGTACTAGACAAGTTTAGTTTGTTTGAGGTTATTGCCATGGTTATCACTTACTAATGCAGCAAATTATTGCAGCAGTAAGCGCATTAGTAGAATAAGTTGTTTATTTGTTATTGTGACTATTCTATGTATTCGATGCCTACTCATAATTTATTTGGTTAAGAGTAGAATTTCACTCGATCTCCGCTTGTTATTGAATCATTAAAAAGTATAACAAATTTGTCTGATGTCCAATATTTACTGAACCACTGTGTATATACTAAAACAATTGTCTTTTGTCACTCGACGACCAACAATAGACGACCAACAGTTCGAGACGGCGTCCATTAGCTGAAAGTAAGACTGCTTAATCATCCCGAACATTATAAAATAATCGACATGACAATTACTTGGTTAAAAATATACTTCTTGCCACAATGGCGACGTCTGAGTTAAACGAGAACTGCGTTTCCTTAGAAATGGCGATGACTGGGAAATAGTGCACATACCTGTCTCAGGGTAACACGCCGAGGCCAAGCAGAATCAAACAAATGCCCCTTAGAACAAGTATTTTCTATTTTAAAAATACCAGTGAAGAATGCTTTTCAGCGATACCGAGCGAATACCTATTTTAAACATCCTTATGAAGACTACAGAAGACAGTATCCGCATAAGGTTTGTTCCGTTGAAAAGGTAATTGTTAATGTTATACCTGCATTTACGGTGACAGTATACAAGCAGTTCCCCTTAGAATGACAAGTAATTATATGACAGCTTTACTCTTTTTACGGGATACCGAAAATGTATTCTAATTTTTAAATTGCATAAAAACAAAATAATGTTTACAAACATTGCCACTTCTGTCCATTTTGAACCATACACCTGTCACAAGCTCAAACAAAATAAACAAGAGCACTTAGCGAAAAAATTAAATACCATAACATATACAATAGATACACTATGTGCGTGCATACGCTCGGTATCGCGCAACACGGACACCCAAGTTCAGAGCGATGCCAATGAGCCAATTTTACTAATTAAGCTACCCAAATTTATTTCCAGTATACCTTGACATGTTATTTATTAGTGACTAAAGGGAAGACGTGAAATATTTAATTCTAAATTTACCTCCCTAAAGCAGATTCTGACGACGTTTCGTGATAACTGACCATATACATATTATTACAACATTACAGTAGGTGATCAGGTACATATAGTCATAGTCGACAGACTGCGCAAGTAGTTTCTTAGTTTCGCTTATTTGATATATATGCCACGTCCAACGAAACTCTATCTATAGTTCATTTTCAGAAAGCAAAAGCTTAGGAAACATGCATTGGTAGATACACCCTGTCCTTTGTACGACACACATATTTCCACAGCGTCTTGGTGGATTATTCGTGCAACTTTTCCGGCAAATGCGTGACATTAGCAAACATCTATAAAAACATATTACTCGTCTGTCATTGATTGTGTCATTGGCATGGCACATCACAAGAAGGCACGGCAGCCAGACAAAGCTCAGCATGGTCCATGTAAGCTGAAAGAATAAATTGAATACACGCGTATATTTCAGCGTTTACTCAGCAAATTTTTTTCATAAAAGCGTGTACATTTTATGTATTGGTTTATCTGAGTGACTAGGTTCCGATAGATAAAA